>PVKU01008119.1:0-77568 GCA_004027475.1 Anoura caudifer | reverse complement strand
GTGTGGGGGGGGGGGCGGGGGGGAACTCTGTAACAATATGTATGGGATTATCCCATAACTGATTTTAAAAACTATATATGTGGACATGTAGATAGAGACCTGAAAACATAATTACCTCTGGAGAGGGGGATGGAGTGGGTGAAAATACATTGCAGCCATATTTCTAATTTAAAGGAAACAACAGTAACGTCTTTAAAGTCTTCTGAATGTACTCAGTCTTTCTCTTCAGCCCCGAGACTTGCTAAATCCCTTCACCTGCAGAATCAACCCCCTCCTTGTTCCTGCCCTGCTCTCAGCTTGGCTTGGTCCAGCATTCAAAAGGAAGTCAGCATCTCCAGCCTCCTGTCCTCCTCCTTCCACCAAAACTGCCCTTGGGAAAGCTAGCCCCTGGTCTCTGTCAAAACCAGGGTTGTAAAGTTGGGACTTATGAGCCAGATGTGGCCCAAAGTGATTTGCTGGAACCACTGTTGGTTGTGGTTATTCTTAATTGATTTGACATTTTCCATTTGGGAGATTTCACCTAGAACCCCTGCTATCTGGCTTCTCTTTAACCACCAGAATATCAGGCCCTTGGCACCCACCTTCCCTCTTGGCCAGAGATGAGAGGCAGCCTGACCCAGGGTCACCACAGCCCTCTCTTGTGGGCTTTTCTGCTTTTAATCCCATTCTAGACTGTTCTCCTCTATCTAGTTTCAACAATAGCACTGACTTCCGGGTCACCTTCTTTCTCTTTAACTGCACCTGCTTGGCATCCTGTCCTGCCTTCTTTTCCTTTAGCCACCCTCGGAAGTCCAGCATCCCTCAGGGACCCGGCCTAGCTGTTTGCACAATGTTGCCTGTGCTCTCCTTGTCTCCCTGGGTGCCCTTGTCTGCCTCAGGTTCTACCCAGGACTCCCAAAACCCAGAAGCCTCTGCCTTCATTAATGACAGGACAGTGGTTACCAAGTAACCCAAACTGCAGACCTTAGTCATGTCCCCTTTCCCTCACCACCCACAGGCCTCTCCTGATGACCCAACCTAAATATTCCTTACATTTTTATTCCTTTCTTTCTCTACCATCAGTGTCTTGGGTCCAGCCAACAAAATCTTCACCCCTATCCAAGGCAATTGCTTCTAATTTTACTCTCCGTAGAGTATTCCTCTCACCTCATGCACAACATCTCTAGCCTTATCCTCCCAAACCACAAATCTGATCGCGTCTCATTCTTGCTCAAGCATCCTTCATGATTCTTCACTGGCTGCTTGCCACAGTACAAGCCTTCATTCATCCAGTTAACAAACAGAACACCCACCCCATGTCCAGCCTTGGAGACACTTTTGTGAAAAGCATTGTGGTCATTGTCCTAACAGGACTACATGGTACCTGGGACTTCACAGACCACACACACAAATTAAAGGACAAAGAAAGTTCAGCATCAAGAAACCAAGACAGAGAATAGAGTAAAGCCAACTTTAGAACAGTTGTCAGGCCAGTTGCCTTGAGGAGATGACACTTAAGTTGATACCTGAAGGAAGAGAAGGTGCAGAGATCTGGGGTAGCTCATCCCGGGCAAAATCTGTTCTCAGGCCGAGCTCTCTTCACTCCCTTTCCCTCCCTACTCTCACTCCACGCATGCTGAACCACTGTTTAGTACCTGTATATATTGTTCTCTGGGGGTGCTGCTGCCCGGACTGTGAACTTCTCAAAAAAGAAACTGCCTTGTTTATTTGGGTCCCTGGTGCTTGGCATGTGATAGGCTTAGTAATTGTGAGATGAAAAACTGGATGAATGGATGGATGGATGGATGGATGGATAGGTGGGTGGATGGGTAGGTAGATGGGTGGATAGGTAGATGGATGGGTGGGTGGGTGGATGGGTGGATAGGTGGATGGATGGGTGGATGGATGGATAGGAAGGTAGGTTGGCCGGTGGGTGGGTGGGTGGAAGTTCACATGCTTTGGGCTGACCTGGGTGTAATGTCCTTAGGAGACAATCACAGAACCCACAAAGCTGAGGCCTTGAGTTTGCTGGAGTTGGCTTGTGCTGGGGGAAGACTGGCTGCAAAGAGTCCTCACTCAGGTTTCCTACCACTTTGGTTATATGTCATTTTTCTATTTAACCATCCTTATTGTGAAATGGCAGCATTCTTTTTACAAATGTAGAACAATAACATTTAGAAATTTTGCCCTGGCTGATGTGGCTCAGTGGATTGAGCGTGGGCTGTGAACCAAAGGGTCGTGGTTCGATTTTCAGTCAGGGCACATGCCTGGGTTGCAGGCCAGGTCCCCGGTGGGGGTCATGTGAGAGGCAACCACACGTTGATGTTTCTCTCCCTCTCTTTCTCCCTCCCTTCCCCTCTCTCTAAAAATAAAGAAATAAAATATTTAAAAAATTTTTTTGCTTCAATAAATAGCTCTTAGCCAGATCTTGCTTCAATTCTAAGGGGATGTCTCAGGCAGGAAGATGAGAGGCAGAGCACGCAGAGCCTGAGTGCCCAGCCTCTGCAGCCAGCTCCCTTGTGCACAGTCTGGTCTGACCACTCACCCACAGAGGGTCCTGGGGAGCCTCACCAAACCCTCAGTTTATCTGTGAAATATGACTAACAACAGAGGGTTTGGGGAGAGTTCGATGACACATGTAAGTGTGAACACAGCACCTGAAGCAAACTAAGGGCTTGGATGCCTGCTGGTGCCCCTGGGGGGGGGGGGGAGTGATGTTTCTTTAGCCTGGTCCAGCCAAATGCCTCCACACACTCCTTTTTTAAAGAATTTTTGAAATCACAGCCAAAGATGACAGAGGGCATGCACTTTGAGCTGTTTTTCTGGCTAAAGAGGAGAAATTCTCTTATCCAGATGCCTCTTGACTCCAGAGCAGGCCCAGGAGGTGGATGCAGACACAGTGACACTGTCCTGCTCAGGGCAGGGCCCGCCCCCAGCCCCCCGCCCCCCACTGCCCTGCACTGGGCCAGGTCATTGCTATGCTGGCCTGCTGTAAACAGGCCCCGGGGCAGGGGTGCCCATTTCTCACCCAACGTGGCTATAGTTTCTCTTCACTTGGCTGTAAACTGGGCTTCCTGGCAAGACCCCACCTCTTAGGTAGCTGAGAAACAGCTTCAGTCTCATCCAGAGCAAGAGTTAATGTCAGTTCAGTTCTGCTCTGCCCCTGAGGTCCCTCGATCTCCACCACCCTCCCTGCTCCCCTTGCCATTCTCATCTCCACTCTCTTCTTGCTGTTAGGAGAGCGGGGTGACTCATCCTCCTGCTGGAGGAGTCAGGACCTTCACTGGGCAGCCTCTGGAGCCCTTTGCCTACCCTGTGACTGCCCACTTATGGCCTTTACGGCTCAAGTTGAGGTCCCAGTGTCTTGTAGCTTGGTCAGGGCCCAGGGCAGCTCTTGGCTGACCAGCACTTGCTGACAGAGGGTCACTCTGGGTCTCTGCCTCCCCACCCAAGTCTGCCCCTGGCCCACTGCAGGGTCACCCGCCATGGCCTCTGGCGCTCGTTTCAGCCTCAGCACTGGCATCGCCCAGGGAGGGCAGGAACTCCAGAGGACAGACTCATCTACTTGCCCTCAGATCACACCTGTCCTCGGTCTCTGTCCTCCAGGACTCCCCACATTGCAGGGCCAGCTGCCTTGCCCTCAAATGCCCCTGCACAGTGGCAGTGGTAGAAACTCACGGTCCATCTGCCGACTAGCCCTCAGTATGTTAAAGGGGAGCTCAAGCAATTTCCCAAATCTTCTCTCCACAAATCTTGGTGATTGAGCCAACTGCCTTCTCCCTTTATTCTGTGCTCCCTTTCCTTCTCCGGCTCCAGGCGATCAGCCTCTCAACCCAGCCTCTAGGAAAGCCGGCTCCAAGTGGAGCATGGTTTAAAGGCAGCAGGATGGGGTGGAAGGGATCAAAAGACATTGCTTCACATTTGCAAAATACTCTCCCTCATACAACCATTCCCTCACTAGGCCTGTTATAGCTAATGGGACCAATGTTCTTCAAGGCACTTTCAGTCTTTGCTTCATTCTTAGTTATGTTCACTCAACGCCATTACTGAGCACCTGAGACACACGCAGGTACTGTGCTAGGGACCAGGTCTGTAGCTGCCTCACAAACACAACGCAGATGTTGTCATCGGCATGTGAAGAGATGGTCAGCATCATCAGCCATCAGGAAAATATGGATCAAAACCACAGTGAGATGCCACTGCCTATCCACTAGGAAGGCTGTGATCAGAAGATGGGTCACAGCCAGCGTCGGCAAGGACGTGGGGAGATCAGAGTCCTCAGATTGCTGGTGGTGATGTAAAATCAGTGTGCCACTCAGATAATAGTTCAGGAGTTTCTCAAACAGTGAGCAAGCCGTAGGACCCAACAATCCCACTCTGAAGGATATACCCAAGAGAAAGAAAACATTGTACAAAAACACGTGCACTAATATTCCTAGCAACAGCATTCATAACAGCCAAAAGGTAAAACAGCTCAAATGTCCATCATCGCACACATAGGAAATGTGGTGTATGCACGCAGTGGAGCGCTGCTCAGTCGCAGGAAGGGATGATGTACTGGATGGACCTTGAAAACATTATGCTAAAAGAAAGAAGCTGTTCACATAATACTATACATTGTGTGAATCCTTTACATAAAATGTCTAGAATAGGCAAGTCCATAGAGATAAAAAGTAAATTAGTGGTTGCCAAGCTCTAGGAGAGGAGAGAATGAGGTGTGACCGCTTAATGGGTATGGGGTTTTTTTTTTTAGCATGATGAAAATGTCCTAAAAATAGATAGTAGCAAGAATTATTGCCCTGGCCAGTGTGGCTCAGATGGTTGGGTGTCACCCCACAAAGTGAAAGGTCGCCTGTTAGATTCCCAGTCAGGGCATGTGCCTGGGTTTTCGTGTTTGGTCCCTGGTCAAGGTGTGTGAGAGGCAATCAATTGAAGTTTCTCTCCCTCTTTCTCCTTCCCTTCCCCTTTCTCTAAAAAATTTAAAAATTAAGAAAAAGAGTTGTACAAGTCTGTGAATATAGTAAAGGCCATTGAACTGTATGCTCCAAATAGATTTTATGATACATACATTATATCTCAGTAAAGCTGTTAAAAATGTTCCCATCTCATTCTCTGACTTTCTTCTTCCCAGTTTCTTAGCATTTCTAGGACAAATATGAATTTAGCTTTTAGTCACTTCAAGATTTTCTCCAACACACTTATTAGAATCAGGGCTGGGTGGCTAGACACAAATTCAGTGATTTTTTTTAAGGTCATTTTCCATTAGAAGGTAAACTCCAAGAGAGCTGGGGTTTTTGTTGTGTTCCTTGTTCTATCCATATGTTTAACACAGAGGCCCGCACACAGTAGGATCTCAGTAAGTGTTGAGCGGGTGGCTTCAATGGGGCTCCCACCCCTAAAAGAATACAAAAGCCCAGCAATGCCAGTGTGTGGCAGGAATGAATGAAGCAGACATGTCTGCCCAGGGTGGAACTTAGAGCCAAGGAAACCTGGACTCAGCAGGGTCAGCACTTTGATCAAATACTGAAAAGAAACATTCAGTAAAGCTGCACATAAGCTGAACTTCCCTTAGTGAGGCTTTGTGGGAAGTTAGGCTGAGTTGAGACAGTCACGCAAAGAAAAAAAAGGTATTGTGAAAGATAGAAGATGAGGTAGAAGAAGGGTCATCAGGAAAAAGAAAGAAAAGAAAATGGGCGTGTTCCAACAGGATGGTTTTCCCAGTTAGGAGGCACTTCCAAGTTGTGATTTTAATTTCTCAAAGTGGGGAGTGATATTGGGAAAGGGGAAAGTGCCAAGTACTATCTTTCATCTCAAGTGTTGGGAAGGCTTTGAGGGTAGATGTGAAGGGAAAGAGTGACTCAGTGGCTGGAAGGAGAGGGGGCAGGGTGTTTCCAAGAGATGAGGAAGATCTTATTACAGCACAACTGCCTTCTGCATGATGGAAAACCATGGGAAGGAGAGCCAAGAGGTCAAGACAGAGGGCGAGAGGATGGGATGATGACATAAGTTGGAAACCAAGAGGCTGGCTTGCAGATACAGAGCCCACAGTAGGTGACAAAACCTTGACATTAAAAATTAAAGCAAGAAAACTCGTCCAGTTAACTTCTCCCACACATACAACCTCCTTGATCCACCTTGTTTCCCCACATTTTCATTTTAACACTCAAGGGTTCTAGAAAGTCTTTGACAAGGAAGAGGTGTGAGACGGGGCTGAGAAGTGGTTCATGCACAAAGGAGGCACTTGAACAAGGCAGGGTGAGGCCAAGAGTTAAGACTTGGGAGGAAGCAAGAAAGATGTGGGAAGAATCAAGTCCAGGGTCAAGGATGATGTTGCAAAACCTGGCACAAATCACCAACTAGAGTTTGGAAAAGGGGAGAAGTAGGCCAGAGAAAGACCCCAGAGTGGGGAGGCTTATGAACCAGCAAATGCATGGGCAGAGCTGAAGGGATCATCCTGCTCATAACCAGAGGACGCATGCCCAGAGCTCATGGGGAGCTTGGGACCCAGAGCCCAGTCACAGACGAGACTGTGAAGAGGAACAAGGCAAAGTTTTGTTTTTTTCTGGAAGTCAAGTGCCTCCATTGTGTTCCTGCTTTGCCCAGCTGGCTGCCAAGCGAAAAAAACAAGTGACAAAGGCACCCCATCTCCTTCAATGGCAGCGTGGTTAAGGACAGGCATCTCGCTGCAGGACATTGCCGAGAACAGATCCAGGCCCTGGGCTATCTCGTTCTGTGTCACTGACCATGGGCACAGGCTACTGCTCTGAGCCCCGAGTCCTCATCTGTGTAGTGGGGGTGAGAAGAAAGGGCTGTTGTCCGGAGGAAATGAGATAGCAGAGGCAGACCTCCTCACACTGTGTGACACTGAAACCATGTCACCATGCCTCAGGGGCAGTTTCCTTTCGGTATTTTAACATCTCTGAAACCAGGATGGGCTACATGTTTTTCTTAGTGGTATGTGCAACGGTGCTGTATCTTACAGCAGATGGTGTCTCGGATTTGGTAACATATGGAAGCAGACATCCAGTAAGGGGCAGTGGGGGTGTCGTGTGGGGTTCATTTTCTGTGCTAGATGCATAGCTCAGTCCACATCCGGGGTTTCCTTCTGCTCTTTAGGCCTTTTCTCTGGGGGACAGGAGCCAGGCCCTGGAGTTGCCCCACTGAGGGCAAGTCTACCACTCACCACAAGACCTGTGCTAGGCAAGGCCACCTCTTTGAAGCTTGTTTTCCTCTCCTCCACAAGAGGGTTAACAACATGGCCTACACTCACAGGGTTATTGTGAGGCTAAATGAGATAAAGTTTACCGATTGCTTGGTTAGTATGATGCTGCCTTGTATAAATGTTACATGATGGTGATACAAATAATTAAATAATAAGATTACTTTATGTAGCAAGATTACATTTTCTAGAAAGTGTGACTGTTGTTATTCCTGCAACACTTCAGGAGCCCCACTATAAAACATCCACCTCGGACCCTTGGTAGGAAGAGAGCTCAGAATCCAAAACGGCTCTCCTGCTCTGACTCAGTGTCTAGGCTGCAGCCTACCCCTGCTACACCTTGAACCCCTCCCCTCTTTGCCACCCCCATCCTCTCCTGACCTCTGCCTGCCATCCTCCTTTCCAAGCTAGCTTCCCACCTGCCCAGCACTTTTCTCCTCGGGACTCTGGACCCATCACTTCAGGATCTATTTACCTTGGAAAGAGGGCTGGCTTGCTTCCCCTGGAAAAGGCTACCACAAACCCTGGCTGGGGTTTTCTCAAGCAATTAACGGCCCAAGCCAGCCCCCCAGCAAGGCTTTTCTCTGTCCCTTCATCTTCCTGTCTCCTCTCGCACCCTTGATCGCTTCACCCAGTCTCTGCCTCTGTCCTTGCTGGAGTCCCAGGTACATAAAAGTGACCTAAATGCAAATGGCATGTTTTTCTCAAAGCCTCCTACCTCTTCCTAATAAGTCTGTGTATCGAAATCAATCAAGCTTTGTGTTTATAACATGAACAACTCGTACACCCATAGCCTGGCCATGTCTTCAGGTTCCTCTTGGTCTTTCCCTTCCAAAGCTCTCCGTGGTCCTGGCAGCCACACCAGGCTTCTGTGGGCCCAGGAGACAGGTTTGTCCTCTGGGGAGGCTGTAGAGGCTCGCGGGTAACAGGCTTGCCCAAGTCCATCCTCGAATGCTAATCATTCTCCTCATTTTGTGAGCACCGAAGAGGGAGTTCACAACTTTCCTGCAGGTCTGGCAAACCTTTTTCTTTTCAGGTGAGGCCTCCTTCTGCCATCTGCCTCTGTTTGCCTTTTGTAACTGTCCTCCTTGCCACATCCAGCCCAGGGACAGCAAAGCCCAGACTTGCATCTGTAACTTTGCTGGCTCACCCTCAAGGTCTGGCCTTTCGGGGTCAGACCAGGAGCAGCATCTGGGCCCTGCTGCCCAAGGAAGCTGTAGCATTTAGACTTGTCGCTGGTTTGCAGCACAGTGGAATGACTCTCACAGTCTAAAGCATGTCAAAAAATCTCAGCTTCCCCAAACTTGTTTCTGCTCAGCTAAGCAGCTTAAGGACGTGAGGCAATGTGCTGGATAGGGTGGGTGCGAGCCTTCAGGAGGGGCAGCAGCAGCTAGCACTGTTAACTGCGAAGGTAGGGATCATGGTGTGTTAGACAGAGTCCCCCACACTGACTTAATTATCTGTCTGTCCATCTGCCTCTCTGTATATCTATGACATATTCAGAGAATAATGTGTGGCATTTAAGCCAAGGTGTGGAGGACACAGTGGCATATAAAGATATCTGCATGACAGCAAGACGAGCCAAACTCTAGCCCAGTAAAGAAACCAAGAGAGGAAAGCCACCCCTTGTAGTTCCTCTCAGGCCACTGGAGAGAGGCAGTCGGTGGGCAGGAGGGGGCGTCCTCCCCCTACCAAATGCCCCACACTACAGACGTTTTCTGTTGGGGGTCTCTGTCAGGATGCTGTCGGGCTTTAGAATGTGGGGCGTCACTCTTGCAGGCTCTCCTGCCTCATTCGTTCCCAGAAAGGAATGGAGGAAGCACCCTACCTGGCCTGTGGTGGCTGCCTGGGTACAGCCCCCCTGGGCAACCAGCCCTTTCCCTTTGCCAGCCTTCCCATTCAAGCTTTCCCCTCTGGCCTCTCTCCCACCTCCCTGGGATGCTGCAGAGGGCCTGCCCCCCTGAGCTCACAAAGGCAGGTCTGTCTGGAGCAGAGCAGGGCAGGCCCACGGGAAGGGTCTGAGCTCCACACCTCTCTCCTTCCTGAAGGAAACAAACAGGTCCCTCCAGGGAGGTGGGGGAGGGTGTTCCCCTCATTAAACGCAGAGAGGCAGCAGCTGCGAGTGAACGGAAAGTTTTCTGTGTAAGGCACCTGGTGAATGAGGCGTGCCACCACCTGGACCGAACCAGATGAAATCAGTCTGGTTCAGCCAGCCTTCATCTACTCCTTTGCCACGGACTCAGTCTGAATGTTTAGCTTGCCTTCAGAAACTGCCCTGTTTCCTAGTTCATATGTGTAAGAAAACAAGCGGCCACCAAGCACCCATCCGTCAGTAGTTGTGATGTACAGTATGGCCCTGAGGAGGCTGCTTGTGGCGTCACTGTCCCCATTGACTTCGCTGAGCTGCTCCTATTAAAGACTGTAAGTGCAAGGGACCGGGCAAGACACAGTGGGAGAGTCAAAGTGGGGGGGTTGCAGTCAAAGGCTTGGGCTCTGAAGTCAGGGGTCATGGACTTAAGTCCAGAAAGTCGGTTTCCCTTTCTGAGCTTTAGAGACTTCACCTATGAAATGAGGTCAGCGGTAGTGACCCCGCCCCCCGCAGCCATGTGTTCGTCACAAGGATGCAATGAAGCAACTCCAGGAAAGCATGCAGCATGGCTCCTGGCTTATATACAGCGTCGGACGGAGAGTTTCAGCTCTTATTTTTGTTGTTATGCTCACTCAGGACAAATAAGAAAGGCTCCCTGTCCTTGAGGAAGTGTGACCAGCAAATTGTAAATGAGACAGACTGTAATAGGTACTGTGGTAAGTGGAGGTGACAAAGGCAAGGGAGGAAGGGGTCCAGGAAGGTTCGGTGGATGCCGTGGCAGCTCAACCACAAGGACACACAGGCTGTACACTTGTGGACATGGAGTAAAGGGAGGCTTGAGCCAAGGCCTGGGCATGGGCAGGTAAGGTCTTCACCCAGCACGTACAGCTGGTGCTGCTGGGCAGGGGCCGTGTGTGTGCTCAGGGTGGGCACTGCTTTAGAGTCTGATCACGAAGGGCCTGGAAAGGTGCCTTTTATCTGCAAGCAGTGGGGACTCAGTGAAGATTTTTGAGAAACGAATTTGGAAGAGGCTTCTGGTGATACTGTATAGGGAAATCATGGTTTGGGGTGGGGCGAGGGGAAGGACACAGGAGCAGGGCAGAGGCTGAGGGGCACAGTGCTCTGTGTCTCCATCTGAAAAAGTTGCTCAGCTTCAAGTCCTGGCCCAATGTCATCTTCTTTACTGGACGGCAGGCTGGCCTGGGGCAGGGGCTACTGCCTCCTCCACACCTTTGTATCCCAGCACTGTCCCTGGTGTTCAGTGTAGAGCTGTCAAACTGAAATAGACAAAGGATCCTAATCCAGAGAAATGAGGGTAGAAGATAGGAGATGGGGTGAAATCCCTTGGGGAGGAGAATGAAGAGGATTTGGCACATGGCATGCATGTACTCAGCAAAATAATAACCAGAGGAAACTTGGGGCATGCTTGGGAAAGACAGAAGGATGGATGGAGAGGCTATTCACTGAGAGAACAGGCATAACCAGGAGAAGCTCATTCAGCAGAGCACAGGCTGAGCTCACGAGTGAGGGTCACCCATCGACATGCAGCTGAAGGTTGGGCTGGCAGCAAAAACAGGGCTTTGGAGAGAAGCCAGAGTTGGGGGCCAATGCAGGAAAGTCAGGCCAGAAGCGGGAGAACTGGGGCCAATGCAGGAGAGTCAGAGCAGTGAGAAGAGATGAGATCTTCATGGGAGAACAAGTGGGAGCCTGAAGAGCCAGGCGGACAGAGGCAGCCACCCTGGGGGACATCCCATTCCCAGAGGTCCCCAGTGTAGCCAGTTGTCTCAGAGGAGAAGCCACAGGAAACTAGAGCCCCAAAGGTCCAGGACTGACATTCATGCAGAAGATCTACACCAACACTTCCGTTCTCAGAAAACTTGCTTTGCTTCCCGCTTTCCAGATATTAAGGCCCAAGCCCTCAGCAGAGTACCTCAGTGACCCCAAATCTGGTCTGAAGAGCCTGGCCTTCCCCCATGTCCTTCCCCCATTGCCCCCTGGAGCACTCCCTCTCCCCGTTGCATGCCCAGTACTTCCAGGCCTTCAAGAGCTGGTTCAGGCTGTTCCCTCATCCTGGAACACCCTTCCCTTCAAGGCCTGCACCAAATGCTACCTCCACTGGAGAGCCTTCCCTGATCTCTCCAGTAAGAAGGGTCCTTCCTTCCTTTGGGTAGTCACATTGCAGTGCTTTACCTAGCAGTTATTTCATTCTTCCTAAGTTTCCACTGAGTTGTTGGCTTGTCTCTCCTCTCCACTAGCTTATGACAACATGAGAGCAGAGAACAGTTTTATCTTTGAATCCCCCTTAGCATGAGCTCTTACACACAGAAGGCACTAACCAACATGAGCAAAGCATATGAAGAAAAAAATGCCTAAAAGTAGTAGATGCCAGTGGTTCTACCACTTCTGGTGATTTCCTTGGAAGTTCTGGGGAAGCCTTATGGTTCTTTGACTTTAGGGGTTTTCCCTGTAATTAATATCTTGGCCCAGTGTTGGGCTGCCTTACAACCAGATCTGTTATCTTGATTTCTAGAGCCATTTTGATACACTGTTACACAAGTACTAAATTTTTCTGAACATTTTCCATAGTTAGACAAAACTGGAAAACCTGCCCTGGCTGTGGGAAGTACTTCATCACGTGGGCTACCCATGATGGTGGCTTAGAGAAATCCCTACACACTTCCTCTAGGGTCGTAAACATATTTCAAGAGCCATGAATTAGGAGGAAAAAGTTTGCCAACACTCAACTTACAAACTTGAAAAGCATCTGTTCACTTAATCACCAACATCATTTCCTGACCCTCAAACAGGCTCTGACAGTATTTAGATTCAATAAATATCCTGATTTATTTATCAGTACTTGCTGTTTGTAAGGAAAACATGTATTCAAGAAAGGTAGTCAACACGGTTCAAAGGGCACCTACTATGTGCTAGTAGTGAGTCTGTGTTAATACATAGTGTACGATGCATGAGTCAGATCGGTTCCTTCTGTGGTCTCTGTTTCCAGGGTTCCATATTTTCTATTTTGTTATAATAAGCTCACAGCAATCTAGAATCAATGTAGACAGGCTTTTTTTTTTCGCCTGCCTTGTTTTTATTTTAAGATAGACAGTTATACAACACAGCTGGCTACATGGAAAGAAAGGCTACATTTCTTGTGCAGATGTGAACAACAGAATTTAATCTCTACTCCAACAAACCTGGTTCTTGGCAGGAAAGAAAGACTTAATTGTTTTTTAACACTTTAGACCTCAACACACTTGCACAAAGGAGATAGAGCCAGAGGGTCTGTCAAGTGATTTTTAAACTCATTTTCCTTGGGTCCCACAGTGTAGGTCAGAAGGGAGTTTTTTTTCCAAAGCCTCGAACTTGTGTGGAGAGTCTTCCCTCACCTTCATAATAATAGTAATCACTGAGCATCTGCCAAGTAGTTGTTCCATGCTGGGCAGACAATCAGCAGAGCTGTACCTCTGAGGTATGCACCCTTCACACAAGGGAAGACTGAGGCTCAGAAAAGTGAACTCGTCTGGGGTCACACAGCTGCTAGGGGCAGGACTGTTGTGTAACTTTGGGACCCCTTTTTCACCCACAACCGGGATCTTTCTTAACTTCCTTCCATTGTGGCGGAATTGCACCAAAAATATATTTGAAAGGTAAGAAATGACAAGTTTCGGGGGGAAATGGGAAGGATTCTAAATGACATCTTCTAAGCTGAAGGATAGATGCAAGAAACATGCTGGTTGGCCTACCCAGAAGGGCCCTAAAAATAAGTTTTTCTGCTCTCTGTATTTCAGTATACTGTATAATGCTCTTTCCTCCCTGACAGTGGTGCAGCTATGTATAAATGATTCATGGAAGGGTGTTCAGTGCAGCATTATTAATAACAGCGACCACACACTGAATATCCAATAACAGAGGACACTTTAAATACATTATAGTGGAATGTGCTGCCACTGTTAAAATTTCTGTTTGAGAAGAATGGAGACTGCCCATGATGTATTGCTAAGCGAGAAAGTGAGTTCAGGTCTATAAATACAGTGTGATCCCATTTTTTAAATATACACACATATGCATAGGTAGGTGGACAGACAGACAGATATAAACACAAGAAAAAAACTGGAAAGGCATCAATATTGTCAACATTTTAACAATGATTATTTCTGGATGATGGATAAATTTTTATCCTCTTAAAATGTCTTAATTTTATTTTCTGTTGTTACTTACATTCCCTATAATGAAATATTGCTTAATTATATAAAAACAATTTTTAATTAATGCATACACATTAATTCAACAATGTCATTAAACATGTAGTTTTGGAGTCTCCACGATATACCAAGTACGGTGTATTCAAGACATTAAAAAACTAAAACCAAAAAAGAAAACAAATGTACTCAAGTTCCTGCACTGCTAACATTTTGGACAATCTCCTTCTGGTCTTTCTCTGTGCAGTTTTAAGCATGCTGTTGTGATGTAAGCAGAGGGCGGAGCCCAGCCTCTAAGCTCTGGTGCTGCCACTGTCACCCCGCGCACCCTGTCACCCCCCTCTCAGCCTCAGCTCCATCACCCGCAGAAAGGGTTTGCAGTGGCACCTACCTCATCAGCTCTTTGGAGGATGAAATGGGTTATTGAAGTAAGGAGCCTCGGAGTATGCAATAACTAATAGCTATTATTGGTATTACTCTGTGTAGAATTGGCTACATGGCTGTACTATTTCATTTTCTATCTCTTTTCTCCCAAAGAGTAATAACACAGTTGTATTTCTCTTGGAGAGCAGGGGCCATGTTTCAGGTCATCCAGGTGTATAAAGTCACCTTTGAGTTTGCATACAGCAGGAACACTCAATCACAGCCATTGGGCCACAGGTCCCCGCCAGATAGAGAAGGACAGAGAGAGCTGCCATGGTTCAAAGAGAGACTGGAATATTTATATACCTTTCAGAAAATCTTAGGAGCCATTTTTGGACAAAATCTTACTTAATTGTGTTTGGAAACCTAATAAACATGACTAGTTTTAGACAATGGGATATCTGCACTCTATGGCTTGTACTGACCCACCCTATGCCTTTGGGCCTTGGTGTTCTGCCCTGTCCACCTGCATTGGAGATAGTCTGTGAGCTCCAGGAGCGGGCGAAGTCCTGTGCGAGCCAGCCCCTTTCTGACTGTGGCACCAAGGCTCTCTGGCCTCAGCCCCTCCTCTCCCCTCTGCATGACCCCAAGGCCTCCTAACTGGCGTCTCTGACTTCCTCCTACCCCACTTAGAGTCAGTTCTCCACTCGAGGCCAAATGAAGGTCTTCAAATGTCAGTCATTACACATCTCCTCCAGATTCTAGTTCCCCGTGGCTTTTCACTGCATTCAGAATAAGGCCCAAACTCTGCAAGACTCTGGGGCTCAGCATGGTCTGTTCTTTGCACTTTTCCACCCTAACCTTGACCCTTCCTCCCTTGTTCACGCTGCTTAACGTATCCTTCTGTTGGACTCCAGAATGTACAAGCTCTTGTCCACTTCTGGGCCTTACCACACATTCTTCCCCCCTCGGAGATAGTCTTCACCCCACTTCTTCATGTGCAGGGTGCTCCTCATTATTCTGGTCTACACTTCTATGTCACCTTAGAGAAGCTTTCTCTCCTACCTAATTTCTAACACCTTTTCTTGTTCCAGTGCCTTGTGTGTTTCCTTTATAGAATAGATCTTGTCACAATTTCTACTTATTTTATTTCTTTCTTTGTTGGCTTACTGTGTGTGTGTGTGTGTGTGTGTGTGTGTGTGTGTGTGTGTGTTCTATCTGTCTCCACTCCCCTGTCCCCGTTAGAACATAAGCTCCTCAAGGTCAGGGACCATATCCGTCCCTTTGCTTTTGTATTCTTAGGGCAGAAACCCTCATGGAGAAGGTGCCTGATGAATATGGAAGGAAGTAAATCTCCAAAAAGTGGGCTACTTTTCCAGACAGCCCCATTTCCCGTGAATGTGGGCAGTGTCCTGCTCACCCCTAGCATTACTGTGCAAGTTTAAAAATAACCCCCTGGCTGGAGCAAGAAGCCTTTGAAGAGGATGGGGGAGAGATAATGAGAAACACGAGCAGCCAGCTCAGGCCTAGCAGGATGTGGGACTGGCCAGGAAGGGCAGGGAATCTGACTGGGGGAGAATACTAACTTTGGGGCTACATTAGTCTGATGAGTGTCAGATGTGTTTAGAGTTTTTTTAAAAAGAGATGTTCTTTGCAATTCCTAAAACAGGGGCCCCCACACCCACATCTCATGACCACGCCGTCGGAAAAAGAGGGGAAATGTCAGGAGGTAACACAGAGGCTATGAGGGTGCTTCAGCTCAGTCTGCCCCTGACCTTCCCCAGGGCCCACCCCAGCGTGGGATCCAAACCTCCCTCTCTAGTAGGGCCCCAGCCAGACATCCCAAGGTGTAGCCACCCTCCAAAGTCTTGGCTCGATTCTAGGGCAGTGCAAGGCGAGGAGGGTGGGGTCAATGGGTCACTAGAAACAACTCGAACATCGTCTTGGAAACTCTCTCCCCACTTGCACCGCCTGTACTTGGACCCACCCAGAACCAGCTGTGCATTCAACCCTCAGGCCTCAGTGGGAGTGGGGAGGCATCTGGGAAGGGTCAGAGTGGGTCAGGAAGGGGTCCACCTGCTTGATAGGAGACCATCAACCTTCATACCTTAGTAATAAGTCTGGCAACCCAGGAGAGCAGCAGGCTGATGATCCATTCTCTAAGCCTGACCCTGGTGGTGCACGAGGCGGGTGGGGCTGCAGCAGAGCTGAGGGTGGGGCTGCCAGTATCCCCTCCTCCGGCTTGTGACCTCGACCCTGTCCCACACAGCTCTTCCTGCTGCTCCAGAAGCCCGGGGATGTGCTCCTGGTCACCTGGTGCAAGGGAAGAGTCACAAACCTCTCTAACAGTGGTTACCACAGGGTGTTTCCCATATCCACAGCTATGGGATGGGCAAGAGGGCCCCAAGGAAGGAAATATGAAGTATTGAGAGAGAGAGCAGGAGCTTTCACAGCAGCCTTAATGAAACTCCAACACCACCCTCTGGAGAGGAGCTCCCAACGGAGGAGGAAACCAAAGCAGGAGAGGACCTGTTCCTTACCCAAGGTCACCCAGGCAGAGCAGGGCAGAGCACTGGAGGCCGAGCACCGGCTGCCTGAAGGCTAGCCAGACTGCAGTTCACAACCAGCCGGCTGCAGGCCATCCCTGTCCTTCCTGCAGTCAGCTTTCAAAGGATTGGAACTCAAAGCCCAGGGTCAGGGGCCCTGGGGCAGAATTTTCAAGGAGCCCTTGCCCTGAAGAGCTGCACCCACTTATGGGTGAGAATCCCCAAGGCATTTTGCGAACCGAGCAAAGGAGCCTGAAGTTCACCGTTCTTCACTGGCTGGGCAGAAACGCCTGCAGTTTAAAACCTGTGCAGATTTTTAACTGTGCAGCTCTTGTGCAGGGGCTTGCATCTGCTCAACCCCAAAACCGTTTTAGGGGCTTTTGCATCCTCAGCTAGTTCTAGGTTCCTGACAAGAGGATTTTAAGCACTGAAAAAGCACAGGCTGAAAACTGTCCCCCCAAATAAAAAAGACTGATGGGAACAGCAGGGCAGCAAGTGACCTTCCTGTCACAGGACCCTGTTTCTTTTTAGTTCAAATGCATTCTTATGGAGGCTTCCAAAAAGGCTGTAGCCAAACTGCACAACTTGTCAGTAGGAATAATGACTAATGCTTTATTGAGCCAATACTATGTGCTATGCATTGTGTACTAAAAAAATTTTGGAAGCTTTACATGTCTTACCTCACTAAATTCTTAAACCAACCCTATGGGATAGCACTATCTAATGCTGATGATATAACATAATATAACGCTTACATGCATTATAGACTTCACCTGTATAAACTCACACATTCCTGTCAGCAGCCCTAAGGACACAGGTGCTGCATTGCCTCTATTTTACAGAAGTGGAGAAGTCATGCAGTGAGTCCAGGGCCATGGAGCTGTTGGGCGTCAGAGTGAGAATTCAAACCCTGTTTAACCCCAAAGTCCGTGCTCTCCACCACTACTGCCTGGCCATTGCACACCACACACTGTCACTCTGACATTGTGACAGGGCAATGAGAGATGGATCAGGAGTGAACTGTCAGAAGAATTCTCAATCTCCCATGTCAGCTGTCTTTCCAAGGAACTTAGGCTGCTGCTTCCTGAGCCCTCGGCAAAGATATCCAGGACAAACCTGGCAACCAAGTGAAGGTTTACTCCTTGGGAAGAAACTATTCTGCAGCCCACCTGCATCTCCATTATCACTCCAAATATTCCCATTATCGCCTCAAACACCGCCCCCCCCCCAAAAAAAAATGGAGGCTTTAAAGAGGAAGATTTGGTTCCTCTACACACCACCCTGTCACTAGAGGCCAGGAGAACTGGGCCAACTCCACCAGGGACGTGTTGTCCTGGAGGCTGTGGACTTGCTGTGTGAACTCCGGGGAGTGATTCTGGAACATTCGTTCTCAGCTTTCCCCAAGTTGTCATGTCTAAATTCTGACAAAGGTTCTGAGGAAGGACAAGAAGAGCCTCATTTTCTAGAAGCTCTTTGTGTCCTCAGAGGTGCCAGCATAGCACTTTGCATGCAGTGATTGATCAATGCCAGCTGCCTTTGCTGTTCCTGCTACCTGGACTGACAGTGGGGGTGCAGGCCTCCAGCCTGTGAGGGCCCGCATCTCCCTGCTGGGTGCCTGACATCACTTGTTTGCCTTTGATGCCCATCAGCCACACTTTGGAGAAGAGAGGTGACTTTCAGGAAGCAAGTTATTCATCTCTGAGCATGAATAAAGACAACTAGGCTGGATTTTCCCAGGCTCCCAAAGGGAGTTCTCTGAAGAGATGAGAGAAGCTGACACATAGCAGGGTCCTGGGGATTGTGAGGGGCCTGCCCACTTGAGTCAGGGTCAGAGGCCCTTGAAGGAAACTTGTCAGCGCAGCTTTCATATGTCACTGGCCTCTTTCCAGAGCTCCGAGGAGCAACAGAGGGTGGGAGGTCCCACTGCTATCCTTGGTCTTGGTTTTGCCCCTCCTGAGATCAAATGATCTACTCATGCATTCTTTGCACCAGTATTTCTGGAGCACCTGCTATGTGGCCCCGCTCTGTCCGAGGCACTGAGAACACAGCGGGGCAAGGGGCAGACAAGGCCTTGCCCTCATGACACTCATATTCGAGTGGACAGAATGGGTGATGGCAGGTTTTTAAAACAGTGACAAGAGAACTGCAGTCGGGACAGGTGCCAGAAACAGAGGTGAGCTAGGAAGTAACCAGAAAGAAAGAAAAGCCTCACTGAGGAGCTGAAAGAGATGTGGCCTGAAGGATGATAGAGCTGGGGGGAAAGCCGTGGGGCCAATGGAACAGGCATGGCAAAGTCTGAGGGCAGGAAAGGGTGTGGGGCAGCAGAGGAACAGAGAAGAGGTGGGGCAGGTAGAGTGAGTGTGGAGGTGTGGCAGGGGTGGGGGTCAGGATCCAGTTTCCCAGGAGGCCTCAGGCTGCTGCCTTCCTTCAAGTCTTTTCTCAGGAGTGTGCTCCACTTGCCCCAAGAACTCATTCACCCTCAATTAGCCAAATTCAGTCCCTCTGCTCAGAGAAAAAGGAAGGGGATTCTTTTCATGGAAATCAGGGCACATTTGCAAAGGCATTCTGTTTTTCACCAGGACTCACCCGTGGGTCACGCCAGCATTGAAGGGAAGTCTCCCAGGGATGGGCATGGTGTGCATGCCTGGCAGTGGAGGCACCAGGGAGAGCTGTGGACCCCAGGCTGGAGCACCCCCACAACCAGCATCCAGCCTCAGACCTCCTTGCTGCATCTTGTGTATAATTATGAATAAATTAAAATTTCCTCTCCCCCTTTCAGCACTGTCATCCCCCTTTCCCACCTGTCTCTGCCCACATTCACCCCTGGTGCCCTCGAGGGGTCCGCCTGGGCCTCCTGTCCTCACCTCATTCCCCTTGATAACTTGACTCTCTGTTATTCCTGACAGCCTCACCAAGTAATTAGCCTCCCAAATGCACACAACCTACTCCTGCAGCTTCAGCCAAAGTACTGCAGGCAAAGGGGAGGTTCTATTCAGGAGGCCTCTCTCAAAGGAGGGGCTGCAGGTTCAACACCAGTCTGAGCCTGGCCTGGCACCATGTTTGCTAATTGACCTTGCTGACAGGAGAGGACTGGCCCTCTTCTTAGACCCTTCCCAATGGGGCCATGACAAACACTTAGAACATGCTCCATTGAGGGGAGACCATGGCCAGAACACTACTGGGGAAGTGGCCTAGCACTTCACTCCCTGAAGGCAGTGCAGCCCACTGCAGGGCTATGAGCTCAAGAAGCCTGGTATCTTGCTTCAGGACTGACCTGTTGCTGGCTGGCATCTCTATGCCAACATAACCTTTGTTGAAGTGTGAGTTTGCCCTATATCGGTTGGCTTCCTTCTCTGGCTTTGTATGGCTCTCAGCTTAAGAACCTAAATAATCAACGTAGCCACCATGGTCTGGCACTCCCCTGTCCCTAGGGCTCTGACTACCCCCACACACACACGCCTGTCTTCCTTGGCAGTGCCACACTTGCTCACACCATGTGGTCTTTGCACATGCTCTTTCCTCCAACTGAAACACTCTGCCTTCACCCTGACGCCTACTAATCCTCCAGATTTCAAGCCAAGTGGCTGCTCCTCACCAGAGCTTTGCCAGAGCCCCTGACTGGGTTCAGCACTCCACACCTGCTTTCATGGCACTGCTCAGGAGAGTTACTGCGTGACTGGTGTGGACATCCTTGGTGAACCTCTAATTTTTGTGACTGTCGAGGCTAACAGTTCCAGGCTCTGTTGCAGCCCTGAGGTTAGCACGCTCCCTGGCACACTGGAGGTGCCCCTCCATAGAGATGAATGAGCCCGAAGTGGTCACGAATGGCCCACAAGTATCCCAGACCCCATTCGCTCTTCTCTGCCTCCTCCTGCCTCCTTTTTCCTTTACTTGCCATTCCCTCCTCCCTCTTTATCCTTTGTATTTATTCCTTCTTTCTTCCTAGGCCCTGGGCCTGCCTGTGGCTCCCAAGGACACTGTTTAAGCCAAAGGAAAAACACTCAGAGTTTTAAATAAATAAATAAATAAATAAATAAATAAATAAATAAATAAATAAATAAAGTTCCCACAACTTGATCACCCCAAAGTCAGGGCCTAGAGGAGGAACCTAGGAACCTGGTTTCTACTGCAATATTTTCCCAGGGCTGTCATAACTTGTACCCCTGCTGGTGGCTATGACAGCAGAAATTTGTTGTCTTACAGCCGTGGAGGCCAGAAGTCCAACATCAAGGTATCAGCAGGGCTGGTTCCTTCTGAGGACCAAGACGGGAGAACCTGTTCCAGACCGGTCGCCTGGGCCTGTGGACCCATCTCCCTGTGTCTCTTCATGTCCTCTTCCCTCTGTCTGTGTCTCTGTGTCCCAACTTCCCCTTTTCATAAGGACACATGTCCCCCTGAAGTAGGGCCCACCCCAATGACCTCATTTAAACCTGATCACCTCTGTAAAGAGCTGTCTTCAATTAAAATCACATTCTGAAACACCAGGGGATAGGTCTTCAACATATGAATTACAGAAGGACATCATTCAACCCGTGACACCAGCCTTCCACCTGCCTGTTGCCCAACCCGTTTTCCCTTCCTGAGAGAAGAGTAGGGAGGCACCGGGGCACATTATCTGCTGGGTGGGCAAGTCAGGAGTGTGAGCTGGAGAAACACCCAAGAGTGAAAAGAAGGGTTGAATGGATGAAGAGCTAAAACTCCACTCGTGGACTGGTCTAGAGGTCACGTGTCTGCACTGTGTGATCTGCCAGTGAGTCCTGAGTTCACATCCCAGCCCCTCCACTTACTAGCAGTGGGGCCTTTTCCCTTGAGTATAAAATGTGGACAACAATAGCACCTGACTCATGGGACAGTGGTGACGACTGAACAAGAGAGTAGTGTGCACAAAAGGCTCAGTGCTGTGCCAGGCGCGTAGTTCCTCACGCGTAGTTCCTCAGTGTGCAGTGGGTGTGCTGGCACTGTTATTATCACAAGTAGAGGTCTCATCCAACCAAATGGTAATTCAAGGTGAAGGTGATGACAAAGAAAAGGCTAACTGCTATTGATTCAGGCCACACGACTCTGTGTTCTCATTAACAGGAATGATGACAAGGGGACTGGAGTGAACATTAGACCTGGGTGTCTACAATGGTGGCCCATGGACCAAAGCATCAGAATCACCTGGGCCCTGCTCAGGAAAAGCAAGACCCTGGGTCCCTCAGGAGCCAGGCTAAATCCATACTTCTGTGAGTAGGACTCAGACACCTAATTTTTTAACAAGCTCCCAAGTGATTCTCATGCACATTAAAGTTTGAAAACCCCTGGACCAGACCAGATCTCTGGAGGGGCAGGGAGGAGTCTTATTTGTTAGTAGCTCCCACACCCCCACAGCCTTGGTGCAAGCTGGGCACGCCTTCCTTGGATGAAGTCAGAGAGGTGGTCTTGAGCAACAATGCATAGAGCAAATTTCTGTAGATCGCCTTTTAAATGTTCTATTTCAGGGATCATGCTGACAAGCCAAGTCATCCACCACTGCAAATGTCAGTATGCCCAGACACTACATTCTGGGTCATCCATCTCTCCTCTCTCCACAACTGCAGTCACCTAGTCTTGGCCTCAGGCTTAGCTCCAGATACCCTCTGACCTTGGACCTGAGGGGTGCAAGGAACCCTGGTCCAGCACTGTCTGTGCCTCTGTCTCTGCTGACAGGCACCATCACCCCCTGGCTCAGGAAGACCTGAGGCTCACCTTGTCCCCATGCCTGCCTTCATGTCTTGTTCCTGGTCCCAAAGGCCATAGGTCCTCAAAGTGGAGATTCTGCCCATGAGCCAAGCTAGGGTCTCATAGAAGAGCTTTAAAATCCTGGCCTACTTTCTAAATCTTCAAATATCACCTTTTGTGGAATTCCTGTGACCAAATTCCACCTGCCTGTCAAGATACCTCCAGTGATACTCCCAAAACACTGATGGCATACTGATTGGGAACACAGCCTGGTGAGAAGCTTGGCTCTGATGCTTGGTGACTGCATGGCCTCAGGCAAATGGTCCAGCCTCCAAGCCTGAAGTCCTGCAGCTATAACACCCCCCATTTCCTAGGGTTGTTGAGAGAATTTGGTGAGGTCATACATGTAAAGCTAAGCACAGTGCCTGGGGCTCAAAAACACTAGTGACCAGCATGGAAGCTCTTCTGTTTCTGGATGTTTGGAAACACAAGCAAAACTCCATACAAAGCAAAGGCACCTCCATGCCGCCCAAAACATGGCACTAGTGGTCCCTCAGTAGAATGTTACTTTGGACTTTGCAACATACTGACTCGTGGGCAGCTTTTTCAGAACTTGCCTTTCAATAATGATAGTAATAAATAATAGCAAATACACTCATAGAACTCCCTATAAACCAGGCACTGTGCTAAGAGTATTACATATTTGATCCTCTCAACAACAAGTTTGGTACTTTATTAGCCCATTTTACAGATGAGGAAACTGAGGCACAAGGTACCAGAACTAGTAAGTTGCAGAGTCTGATTTTGACCTCTGGGAGCCTGGCTGCAGAATCTATGCTCTCAGCCACTATGTTATGTTGCCTTTCTTAAATAGTGAAATTTAGGAATCAAAATGATTACTATTCCCGCTCCCCATCTTCTCTCTCCCTGTAGGCCATCAGGCCAGTGCTTGTCCTTGCTCCTGTATCTTGGACGCCTTTACTTCCCACCTGAGTTGGACATTCTGCCAGCCCAGGCTCATTCTCTGTTACCTGCCCCCCAGGTAGATCCCTTCCCTTCTCTGTGGTTGAGTGGGCTGGATCCTGCCACATCTCGAAATGGGATGCCATGTCAGAACTCAGTATAAACATTTGTTGATTAGCAGATCCTTCCTTAAGGAAAAATGCTCATTCGCATGCAATTTATGTATCATATATAGGTATTAGATTTACCTAAACCAGGGCATATCTGTGGCACAAATGACTGCATATTATTTTTCTAGTATCTCACACCAAGGATAATCGCATTAGCCAGGCGTGTCTATTAGATGAGGTGGAAAGGGTATGCCTTCCACTCTGCAGGATCCCTCGTCCTGGAAGCTGGCAAACGGTTGAGCCCCCCGCACTTCCGTGATCCCTAATAGTTTATTCATGGTCCACAGAATGCACGTCAGCAACGTAGACAAGCACACACTCTGTCCTTGGGTCAGACGTCCGCCCCCTTGCCAGGTGTGGAAGGTGCACATGGATGTCTGTCCCCCGCTGTCACTGAAAATAGGGTCACCATGGTTTGTGCTACTGTAAAGTCAAACTGCTTAATCCACTAAATTCTGCTTCCTTTTAGTGAACCAGGCAAGCCACGTATGTGTAAGTACACATCATATTTGGGAGGGAGTTTGCAAGGAACTCAATGTTTTCTCCCTTCATTTTTTTGTGTTTTAACTTTACCTCTGATTAAGTAGTTCACTTGCAAACCCAGGTACTCCTGCTAAGAAAGGCAGGCTCCATGGAAGAAAGTCACCCTGCATCCACCAGCTGCCCTCAGTGGCATATTTGGTGATCTGGCCTTCGGATACACAATCTCAAAAGGGGACTTTCCTTGGAAGCCCTCAATGACCAACACAAAGAAAACCAAGGAAAAGGGAATTTGTGACTGTGAATCACAGTCTGAACCAAAATCCACACTCATTGGCACAGATGGCCCCAGTAAACAGCTGGCCGGCCCTTTGCTAGACACCACTCTGCAGAGCCTGGCCCCCACCTCCAACCCTTTGCCAGCCTTGGGCTGGCTCATTCCCACACAGAGCCCGGCCCGCACTCTGCCTGGGTGCTCGCATCCTCCCACTGGTGTTTGCAGAGCTAAATCATAAACAATGGAATCCCTGAAGCGAAGGAAGGGAAAGTGCCAGTCACAGAAGCAGAAAGCAGGGCAGAGGGGTGGGGGTGGATTTAAACAGTTAGAGAAAGCACAGTGTTTGCATTCTGCCAAGGCAGAGAGGGAGCTCTTGGACTTGAGAGGTAAGATAAGGTGGGCGCTTGCCCTCTTGGGTCTCTGAAAAATGGGTACCTGATTAAATGCCTGGAATTCCTACCCCAGCACCCAGAGTTCTGAATTTTTCAAGCACTCCTGTCAGGAAGCCTTGCATACTTTTGTCATGTAATAGTGAGGTGGGTGTGGCCTGGCCCAAGGGCCAGAGAATTCGCCCACTGGCATAGCCGCTCCTGCTCCTTCACTGCCAGGGTCTATCTGGACAGGCACCCAAACAGGAATGTGCTTTTCAAAGAAGGTCAGAAGGTCAGGTAAGAAGTGATCCAGGTGACCACGGGGCCACCAGAATACCACCCCATCAAAACACATGGAGATAAGCCTGCCTTGTAGGCTGACTTTTTAATATCAAATGTTGATTAAAATCTAAGGTGCCCACCCAGTGGACAAGCTCTCCAATGCAGCTGAATTTCCAGGCTCCCCAAGAGGGTGAGCGTGACCCAGCAGGAGAATGCCAGCCACTCATTAAGGCCACAGCCTTTGGCTTCTGCCAACCTCAGGGGCCCTGTCCAGCACTTGAAGTAAATGAGAACATTCTGCCCCCTCCAGTCCCCATCAGCCTGGTCGGTGGCGGGGGGGTGGAGTGAAGACAATGGGGCAGCCTGGTGCAGGATCATTTTTACAACCTCTGAACTCCAAGTGCTGCGTCTACATGCCTGTGCCACCTGCAGGCCCTCCCCCGGAGCCGCCTGCCCCACAGTTCTAACCCGGCCAGAGGTGAGCTTCTGGGTGCTCCCTTGCAGAAATGCTCTTCGCAGGGGGATCTGCTTGAAACATCTTACTGCCTTAACTGTTTCCTTTTTTCTTCCCTCTCCATGGAGCCTTATACTTGCACTCGGACAGACATGCACACACACACACACCCGTGCCTCAGATCAGATACAACCTGTTCTTGTTCCCCAGAACAGAAACCTAATTCTTACCTTAGAGCTTGCAGGCTGAGGGCCGTGCCTGTCTCCCTCTGAGGGGAAGGGAATGTGCTTGGCGTCCTCTGCTGTGTTTGTCACTGTCACTGTGCTGCAGTGCTTCCCTGGCAGCCCTGAGCCAGCTCCCGCCCTCTCTCTCAGTGACTGACGCTCTGTGGGGGGAGAGGGAATGGGCCGTGGCATGCACACCAGGTTGCTGGTCCGTCTCCAGGCTGCCAGTCCGCAGGGCTGTGTGGGAGGTAGGGAGGCAGCTTGGGGGCCTGAGGACGTCAGCCTCTCGGTCTCTCCCTGGCCTTGTTTGTCAGCACAGGGGACCTGCCTCTAGACAACCACCCACAGAAGCGTGCACAGAGCCCTAGGTGCCCCCACTCTGGACAGCCAGCAGCAGCATGCCCAGGGACACAGAGCTGTCGGCCAGCCGGGAAGGGAGGCTGAGACAGCAGCCAGCAGCAGCTATCCCGGGTGTTATTTTAGCGTGGTTTGTCTTGGGGCAAATGGCTGAACCGAATGGACTACTGGCCCGTCTGAGCAGAATCCTGTTTATTTTGAGGCCTCAGTTGCCAGGGAAACAGCAGGTCATGGCTCAGAGTTGCTTCTCTGGAATCAGAAGGCTGCCAGATTAAAAGGAGTCCTTTTCTGTTCTGTTGTCTGGCATCCCTGCCCACGGTGTCGGTGTCCGTGTGTAGCAGTGTGTGTGCGTCTGTCTGTCTGTCTGTGCCAATCACAGAGCCAAGCCTCACAGAGGGTGTTTTTGCAAAGCCACTGGAGGCCATGCCATCAAGTTAGAGCTGGGAGGGGCTGTGGAAAAACTATTCTTCCCCAGGGGTCAGGCCTATCCCTGCTGCACTAGGAAGATCCTCAGGTGAGCCCAGCTTCCGGGGTGGGGCTTCTTCAGAGAACCATGCTTGTCTTCTTTATGCCACTGGCCAGGAACAGGGCAAGAAAGGTTGGAAACTGCCTGTGCAAATCGATCTTTGGCTAGTAGGTGGGAGCTGCAGACATACTGAAAGGATATGGATCAGGAGATGTCTCTGGAGGGACCAAATGGAAACATGATTAATAGTTTCAGTGAAGAGCCCCCTCCTTGTTTATTATACAGGCATTTGAGCCTGGGCGGTGTGAGTGTGAGAGTGTCTGTGTGCACACGCAAGCCTGCCCACCTGGTGAATCAGGTAGAGAGGCTCAGGCTGACCTATTGGAGCTAGAAATGTGCTCTCCGGTCTCTGCCTCCTCTGGGAAGCTGGAGGTAGAAGTCTGTCCTGCACACTCACCAGGGAGCCCTGCAGGTACCTCTATGGGGATGAGCCTCAGAGAAGCTGTCTCCTGTCTCGGAGACCTCCCACCTGGAAATCTGAGACTGGGAAGTCAGCAGCTCTCCTAAAAGGGTCTTGAAGGTCCAGAAAAAGTTTGTTTTTCTGAACTTCATTAACTGGAACCTCCGTGAATGGCCCCTCCCACATAGTCAGGTACTGACCATTTGCTGTAAAAAATAATAAGCTTCCTGAGTGTCTGCACAATTCCCAAGAGCCTTCTGAATGACACGAAGATGACAGTATTTCAGGCAGTGGTCTTCTCAACATAGGAGTGCTGGTATGCTGCATGGGTGTGCACGTTAACTCTCCTCAACCGTGTGGAATGACAGATCTTAACGTTAGGGAGCACCCTAAAGTTCCGAGGACAGAGATGAGATTCAGAGTCTCATGCAGGTACATGCCTAATTAAAGTCTTTGCTTTGATAGAAACTGGGTCTCCCCACCTCAGGGTGACACCCTCGAACCTGCCCACTCACGTTGGTGGCCATTTCTGGGCAGCTTAGCTCTCAGGACTTTCAGTGTGCCCCCTCCTCACGGAGGTGGAGATGCGCTAACCATGTCACCCCTGCAGGCTGGCAGGATGGCAGTGACAATCAAGTGTGCCACAGCCCGTGAGGTTACCTTGGAAACCAGCAACTTGAATGTCGGTCCCTATCACAGTTTTATTTCTCTATTACATCCAGTTGCGAAATGCTGTTAAAAACAAACTCTGCAGCTTCTAGGTAAATTGTAACCCCTAGCTACTGATAGAAGTGAATTTCTTTATGACACAGTAGGTGTTAGAAAATGTTACTGTCCAAATGCTGGGAAATAATGACTCCTTGGTTCCTAAAAGGATTGCAAGATAATTCCCCTCAGTGTTGAAATTTCTTAAAAGCTCGGTCTAACATCCCTCAGGTTCCATATTTATTTCAGCTTCTATGTCACGTATCTAGATTTATCTGTTAAATAATATACATTCCGATGTTTTCAGTTATGAAGTATGTTAATGCTTTTTGGTGTTGCTGTTACTGAGTGTGGAAGGGCCTTGGAGGGTTACCTAGTTTAAAAGTCTGGCCTCAGAATAGCTCCAGCTCCGGGCCAGGAAACTGCACTGAAATAATAGCTGTGGAAGCCACATATTCAGTGTCCACAGTGTGCGCCATCCTATGCAGAGTAAGTCACAGAAACTCTATCTCCCCTCAAAGTTCTTAGACCACTTTTAATGACATTTCTGCCATGAGTAAAACCTTCTATGTGAGCCAACTGGCACTGCAGGGGGTGGGTCTGAGAGAGGAAGAAAATGACAGATTCCAGGGGACCGTTAGCAGCCCAGGGGTCTTATCCACAGAGGTGTGGCCTTGGCTGGAGTCACTGCATCTGAAATGCAGCAGCTGCTGCCAGAGATGAGATGTCTCCTCCCGGGCGCTGAGAGACTGACTCACTCCTGAGCACGTCCACGGTTGCCATCACAGAAAGTGGCTCTACTCCTCTTACAAGAGCTTTCGAAGGCAGTAAAGGTAGAAGGTGGCATTTCCATGATTTTACTTATCTGTGCTCGGTGCCTTGAAAATCAAGACATAAATCTATCACTTTTTAACTGCACCAACAAGAAAAAAGAGTCAAAACATGGTAGAATCGGCAAGTTTCAAAATGTCCCCAGTAAATAAATTTTCTTTCTCTCCAGGTATAACATATAAGCCCTGGCTTCTCATCCTTGAATCTTAAGACTGACATTCAGTATTTGCTTTAAATTTTTCCCTTTGTTCATCCTGTTTACATAAGTGATACAGTTATGTAAAATGCACACCAGACACACTGCATTTTTTTTTCCTAATCTCATTTGACCTTGATCGAACACAACAAATCCTGATCAGCTGACAGGAGAAACCAGACGCTGCATGCCAGCTCTCTCCCTCCAGCAAAGGATTTCCTTCTGTTTATGCCCAATCATGCAATTAGATGAAGGGCATGCTGGGCTCACGGTGAACCAGCGGCCACGATGACGAAGGGGAGCCATTTGACAAACAGGGCAAAGGGAAATGCAGCAGACATCCATGGGAAATTGTATTAGTTGCCCAAGGAGACCTCGTAGCCACAAATACCACCAGTGTGCAGGACAGAAATGGGGCCTAGCAGTTTTCCAGTGAGAAGGTGCCTCACCCTGCCCCCTTTATCACCCAAGAGCAGGAGCTTGCCTTGCTCTATCCGCCTTGCTCTCCACTCTCCATTGACTTCAGGGAAGGGTGCTGGGAAAGAATTGGACCCGTGGGCAGTGGGCTTCCTCTCTCTGACACTGGTCACCCATCACTTGTCTATGTTCTTTTCCCTCTCAATTTTTTAATTTTCTAAAACATTTTATCTTTAAATAAAAGTAATGCTTCGTGCACATTATAAAAATCTGCAATTCATGGAAAGGTATAAAATGACCCTCACTAACTCCCTCTTCCCCAAAGATAACCACTATTAATTGTTTTCCTGGATCTTTCAGGGGGAAAAGAGTCTTTATATTCCTGAATGTGTGTGTGTGCTTCAAAACAAGTTATTATGCACAATGGCCTGCATTGCTGTGTGCTTTTCAGTTAATAATAGATCTTTGTACATTGTTCCAGCCCATCCAAGCACCAATATCCCTTGCTTGTATCGTTACAATATCCTCCTGGCTGCCTTCTGTGCTTCTGCCTTTACCCTGCACCATTCAT
The DNA here is from genome assembly GCA_004027475.1 of Anoura caudifer. Classification (NCBI taxonomy): domain Eukaryota; kingdom Metazoa; phylum Chordata; class Mammalia; order Chiroptera; family Phyllostomidae; genus Anoura; species Anoura caudifer. Next base: position 48,246 of record PVKU01008119.1, on the reverse strand, counting down.
TCCAGAGGGATCCTGCTAAAAGGTAAACAGATCATATCCCTATTTGCTCAAAACTGCCCAGTGCCTTTCCCTTGCACAAGAAGCAGAAGCTAAGCTTGCTACCACCACCTGCCTCTCCAAGCCCATCCCTTACTCATCCCTTGTTCACTGTGCTCCTGATACAAGCCAAGCATGGTCCTACCTCAGGTCCTTTGCACTTGCTCTTCTCTCTGTCTGAAGTATATGCACCTATTTTCTGCCCTTTAATTCTTTGCATGGCTGGCTCTTGCTCACCATTCTGGTCTCATTTTAGACCATCTCCTCCCTGACAACCTGTTCTAAATCAGCGCTTCATCACTGTCCTGCACATAGATCTTTTTCTTCATAGATCCTAATACCATCTAAAAATCACTGTAATCAATGACATGTTTTCTGTCTCCCCCCCCCCCCCCCGCCAAACACACTGGAGTGTCAGCTCCATGAGGAGACAGGGATTTTATCCGTCTTTTCTATGTTGTGTTAATATTTCCAGTACCTAGACCAGCGCTTCTCAAACATGAATGTGCATCAGAACCACCTGGATGGTTCATTAAACCATAATTTAAGTTTGGTTGCTGCACCCCAACCCTGGAGCATCTCATTCAGCAGGGTGGGCAGGCTGGGGAGAGGTGCGTGTCAGCAGGTGCCTGTAGAGGCCTGGGCTGTGGGCCAGGGGACCACGTTTTGCAAGCCACTGGTCTGGACCCTGCCCGGCCCATGCTGCGTGTGGCTAGACATACTTGTCACACGACTGCATGACTCTGCGCACAGGACCTGTCACCTTCTTTGTGATAGTAGTTTTGTTTTCATTTTTTTGTTTATTTTTGCTTACAGCACTGAGCCTCCTCAACTCTTTGTGGTAGAAGGACCCCCTGTTTTTATAGCTCCATTGGTTTGTCAGCAGGTGATTAAAAACCCACAGTTTTACAGGTCCATGGGGAGCCAGTGAGAGTCAGTAAAATGTCAAAGTGAAGGGTGGTGTGACTCTCACTTGACCTATGACAGAGAACGTTCCCCAGAGGTCATCAGTCAGGTCTCCCCTGCAACTATGTGACAATGGTCCTGCAGGCACGGATTCTGTGTCAGTGTGTCAGAATGCACAAAGCACGTCTACCTGGCCCCCGAGTTATGAAATGTAGAGGGCCCAGTGGCTTTTTGTGAGGCACAGAAAACCCCTTGAGAATCTGACAAGATTTATAACCCTATTCCCTGTGTATAAGTGCTCTCTTTCTGTCTCTCTCACACACACACAAATGCATACACATTTTTATATTTAATTTCAGGAAGTTCTAAGATATCCCCAAGTCCATTTTAATCCCACATTAAAAAATCTTGATGTAATCAATGGCAAAATAAAAACAAAAACCCCAACCCCCAGTTTGTTGCTTAAAGTCCAGAGAAATTGGAGTTTCAAATATAGTAAGGCAAACCTTAGAGGAAAACATTGCAGAAAAACATTAGAGGAAATCATTTGTTAATCAGATGTATAATCTTAGAATAGGGAACGCCTTTGGAAGCGTGATTGGAAAACCAGAAACGAAAATAGAATCATGAGATTGATTCCATAAAATTTTAAATGATCTGTACAAAGAAGATGGAAAAAACTCCTCCTAGTTGACACTATGGAGAAATCTATCGGCCCTATCTTGTCCATCCATATTTTTTCCACGTGAAGTGTCTGGATGGCCCATGGCCAACTTGTTGAGTCAAGACATAAGCTCATCACAGCAGACAGGGTGAGACCACACCTTTCCTCCAAGCTCTATCACTGGGTTAATTTTCTCATTAGCCATGGTTTGGGTTTGTTAACAATTTTATTGAGATATAATCCATATACCATGCAGTTCACCCAGTTAAACTATACAATTAAGTGGTTTTAGCATATTCACAAAGTGGTACAACCCTAACTACCATCTAATTTTAGAAGATTTTTGTCATCCCCAAAAGAAACCACACACACATTAGCAGTTGCTCCCCATTCCTCCCCTCCAGGCAGACCCAGGCAACCGTTAACCCACGTTCTGTCTCTCTAGACATGTGTGCTCTGGCCATTTTGTATGAATGGAATCACACAGTGGGGGCTTCTTTCCCTCAAAAAGCACAATGTCTTTGAGGTGCATGTCTGTTGCATCAGGTACCAGAATTTCATTCCTTTTTGTCACTGAGTAATATTTCATTGCAGGATATGCCACATTTTATTTGTCTACTCATCAGTTTACGGACATCTGGCATGTGTCCTCTGGTGGCTGTCAAGGACGATGCTGCTGGGAACATTCGGGTACGTGTTTTTATGTGGACATGCCTTCCTTTCTTGTGGGTTTAGCAGTGGTTTTCCTCTTAAAGATTTACCCAAGGAATTTTACTTAGCCCATCTAATTCTTTTGGTTCTAGTTTTTTAAAAGTATAACCTCATGGAGAAGCAAGAAGCTTGGATCCTAAAGACCTCAGAGCTCCTCCATCCCTGGTGTGGGGGCGGGGCGTGGGGGGCCTTCTCTGCTCCTGTGTGGTCTGGGGTGTGACTCAGGCTCTCCGTGCCTCAGTGGCAAGAATGCCAGTGCTGGCTCACTGGGGCTATTGTGAGGATTCCTGACACAAATCAGGTAGAATCTGAGCTGGAGAAGATGCTCACACATATGAGTAGGTTCCCTTATGTCACAGAAACCAGACACCCTTAGGCCAAGGGCTCCTCCACCACTCTCCCCTCATTTAATCAGAAAGTACCCTGCTCTCTACAGAGCCCCAAAGGCATCCCGAATGACCTCCAGTCACTGTGCTCCTGACCTTCTCATTGACTCTGGGGTAGAGGTGTGACCCCTCACCATTGGGTACAATCCAGTAAGGATCCCCTTGTAGAGACTGTGGGAGCACAGTTGCCAGAAGAGGGATCCAAAATATCTGAGCTTCTTCCTGCTTCCTAACCAAATCACCTGTGCCTCTGGCTCTTTAAAATGGGGCTGCAGGAAGGTGCACTGAGAAGCAGGTAAATGATGAATTTCACAGGAAATGAGATGGCAGGCAGGCCTAGGCTCTAACTCCCATGTCGCCACTTACTAGCCATGTGGTCTAGGGCAAGTCAGTTCTCTCAGAGTCAGTTTTCCCACCCATTAAATGGGAGTAATAGCAGTAATTGCCCCATAGGGTCATTGTGAGGATTATCTGACACAATGCCTTTAGGGGCTCCAGCATACATTTGAAGTTCAACCCGTGTTTGCTGTAGTTATTATATTACTTTTAAAATAAAAATTAAGGACCTCAAGGAATCTAGCCATCCTCTCTAAGCTGTTTACTGAGGCTCATTTTTTTTATTGCTCAAATAATTGGAAGCACTTAATTGGGCACCCAATTAAGTATCTCTGTAGCACAGAGAGGGCTGGGGATGAAATTTAATTTTCCCCCAGAAATATAAATTCAGACCAGGAGAGGAACTAAGATACGTGAAGTTCCTCACGCACATGTACATGGATATACTATGAGTCAGTGCCACCTGGGATCAGGGTGGGGGACAGCAGGAAGGGCTGGACAGGCCAGACGAGGCCTCAGAGGGGCAGCAGCACCAAGGCTGGCCCTCGAAAGGCAAAAGAGGTCACATCAACAGAGCCAAGGGCAACAGAAGTGGGGGAGGGGAGACCTGTGTGCGCACAGGGTGTCAGGTGGGTCTGAACGTGGTGGTGAGTCTGGGGACTGAGCCAGAGTCCATCTTTCTGGTATCTTTCCCATGTCAAGGGTCTCTGGAAATGACATACCATAGGTCTTTTCCAGTCTCCTGTCCTGATAATCATCCTCACTATGCAACCTCTGTCACTGACAAATCTGTGTGGACTGTGAGAGGGAAAGGAGGAGGAGTTCTGTTGGAGGAGCTGTGACTTGCTCTAGACCATCGTGCAGAGCAGCACAGAGTGGCACAGAGCGCTGGCCATCCTGCACCCAGACCCATTCTGGGCCTGGCACCTTAATCATCTTTGGGGACCAGCACTTCATTGCCTTCAGTCCTTGAAGTTTTTGGATGCTGATGACCATAGCCCCAGGGAGGGATGGGCGCAGTATCCACACTGATTCCGTGAAATGTGGCCCTGAGGCTGTAGCTAGAACTGTTGTAGGTTGGCTGTGCCAGTAGGTGTCAGCCTGGACTTGGCTGCCAGCCATCTGCCACCACGATAGATAAGTCTTCCTGGGGACAGGACACAGGGTAGTGAGGCCAAGAAATGAGGAAAGACAAAAAGTCAAGATACCATTGTCTGTGCGGCTGGACCTGACCATATCAAAGCCCCAGATGTTCCAGCTCTATGAGGGAGAAGGTTTCCTTCTTGTTTTGCCTGTGTCCCTACAAACTGGGTTTCAGTCCATTGTTACTAAAAGAATCCTGATTAATTCACATAGTTGCCTTGTTCCCACCATGCTAAGGATAAGCATAGCTTATTCCTCCCCATTCGTCGCTCCCCATTCCTCCCCTCCAGGTGGACCCAGGCAACCGTTAACCCACGTTCTGTCTCTCTAGACGTGTGTGCTCTGGCCATTTCGTATGAATGGAATCACACGGTGGGGGCTTCTTCCCCTCAAAAAGCACAATGTCTTTGAGGTGCATGTCTGTTGCATCAAGTATCAGAATTTCATTCCTTTTTGTCACTGAGTAATATTTCGTTGCAGGATATGCCACATTTTATTCGTCTACTCATCGGTTTAGCATAGCTTATCCTTAGCATAGATATTTGTGGCCCACAGCCGAGGGGTGGTGTGTGTCAAGAAATAATGGCATGCGTGTGCAAGCAATGGAGACCTCAGTGCCCATCCCTCAATAGGCACAGGTGAGTGTGTGTCTGGGAGTCCAGAGACATTAGGAGGAGAAACCAAGACTCTGAAAAAGATGTTTCTCTTCTTTGTGCCTTGACTCTACTTGCAGAGCAATTCTCCCCTAACCCTTCCTTGATTTTGTTCCTCTTGTTCTCAACCAAAGCAAGCAGTTCTCAATCTGTTAAGTACATTTTGCAGGGCTCTAAGAAGCCAGGAAAAGATAGGGAAGGGGCTGAGAGGACAGGAAGCTCTGCGTATCCCATTTCTGTCTTTTCCCTTTTGCCCAATTACCAAGAATCAGCTGGCATCCTTTTATTTCCCACTTCATGCAGGGCTTTTAAAAACTGAGCATTAACTCTACTGTAATAGGATTTGTCTAACAATTTCCTGTGAAACGTCTTCTTGGGTCTCAGCAAAGATAATTCACTTTATAGGAATCACTTCCTGCCTCCCTCCTAAGAACTAGACCTACTCGATTCTTTCTGGGAGCAAATGGGCCTCCGAATGAGAGAAGGGAGGACAGGAAAATACACTCTAGCATCCATCACACAGACTCTGGCCTGCCGCAGAGCCTCCGATCAGGGAGGAGCGGGGGAGAAAAGGGCAGGGGGGAGAGCATTCACCCTGCGCACAAGCCTGAAGCCAGGCAGAGGTCCATAGCAGTCTGAGGCCCTTGGAGAAGTAGATGTACTCACCTCTCTGCTTTGGCTCTGGGGCTTTCTTTCTGGGGCCACAGCAGCTGCAACAGCCTGCAGCGTCCACGCTGTCCTACCAGGACCACTGCAGGCAGGTGGCCACAGGAGGAAGGGAGTTCCCCTTCATCAGAGGGCGTGTCCTTCAACAAAAGGAAGATCCCCCCACCCCCCACCCCAGAGTACAGGCTGTTAGAGCCTCTGGTCCTCTCCCTCCTGCTCCCTCCCTGATATGAATAGAGCTCAAAGGATCCCCAAGAGAAGGGCTGAGTGCCAACCACAAGCCTCACCCACCCTGATACAGGTTGTTTTCCCTGCCTTAGAGCCTGGGGGGTGGGGGCAGGCAGCAGAGGGGTCATGAGGCCATCCTCTTGCAGCGCCTCTGCACCCGGCTGATGCTGCTGTACCCCTGGGAAGCCCAAGGAAAAGCACTTGGTGTTTATTTCTCCCTCTCCCATGTGATCTTATTTTTGGACCAGACATGAAAGCTGCTTGGGGGGCTGGACAGCTGCCAGGTGAAAGGACAGTTATCTCTCCAAGTCGTCTCCATGCTTCCTGAACTAGTCCCTCTTACCTTTCCCCATGGGAGGCAGAAGGGCAGGGGTCTTGCTCGGAGACTTACTTTTCATATATCCAAGTAATTAGTCCAGATTACTAACTTCATTTTATCTTTAGTTCATCCCCACGTTTTGAGGTGTCTCGGAGGATATGTAACAAACAAAGTTATTGTTCTGATGTCCAAGGCTGGTGGGCATGTTGTATCATCCTCATACGTGTGGCCATCACATACACATTATTTTAGACACGCAGGCCCTCTTGTCAGTTGGGGGGGGACCCCCAGCCCTGGGAGGCACGATGTCAAGCAGCTAGACTCTAACACTGACTGGCACCGATTCTGCCCTCCTCTGGTTGTGTCTGCTTCTAACTCACAGCCTTGTCAAACTTACAACATTCATTAAATAGCTTGATTTTTTTCAGCTCCGATTCTTCCTCTGTGGACTTGAATGTAAGTTTGGAGACACTCCTACCCGACAAAATGCCAGTTCAGTATCACCATCATCAACGCTGGCGCTGTTGTTACAGAACACAGAAGCCCACATAGGCCAAGGTTCCTTATGTCCGCTGCCTTATAGAAAGATGCCTCTCAAAGCCAGAGATTTGTGAAAAGGAAAGGAAATGTTTATTTATTGCTATACAGAGTTAAAGTAGCAACCTAACGTCTTCATTAAAATACCAAAATCCTTCAGGATACCCACAGATGCCCACAGTGCTTCCTATCTCCCTCTGCCCTAATTCAGGGTACCGTAACTCAGGAAAAGAAGCAAACATCTGGGATTCAGGCTCCTGACACCATCAGCTGTGTTGTCATCCAGGCAGGATCTCTGATTAATCCAAAGCCATGTGGTACCTTCTCATGGCCTACTGGCAAGAGTCCTTCCCCCTTCTTCCAGGCAAAATCTCTCTTGTTCCCAGGCCACGCAGCCAAAGGGAGCACCCCAAAGCCGCGTGGTCCTCTTCTACCAAAGCTGTGGGGAAGGAGTCCCCACTCTGGCAAAACCTCGTGGCTCTCCCTCTCCACCAAAGCTGCAGGGGTCTGCACTGTGATGAAACTGCATGGAATCTCTCTCCAATGGCTGCCGCGTCTCAGTTTAAATCCCCGCGCCAATCCTCCTCTGTACCCCCACTTCCGACTCCTCCTACAATCAGTTACACCTGCCAGCATTCCCGTATTATTCCAAGTTTACTGGGCTGCCATTATGAGTCGGGGCAGGTGTGTCCCCATGTTCTAGAGCCAATCTTCTCCAAGCTCCCACACAGGTGCTGTATCTTGGAGTTCCTCCCAGAGTCACATCTTGGGGGGGGGAGTCCTTTACATTCCCCTGGCTCTGAGCATGGCCACAGCTATTTAATACACCTAAAACACCAGCCAAAGGCTATAGATATGTTAAATGACCATGCCATGGATTAGCAGCTCTGCATGTCCCTGCTCCGTGTGTCCCTTCCCCCAACTCATACTTGTGGGGGAAGGGGTGAGGACATCTTATATGACCCTCTAATACTTCCTGGACACCTTGAGTTCTGGGCCCCATTCTAAATCCCTATTTTGCCCCCCCCCCCCATTCCTGGCTGCACCCTGTATCACTGTTACTTAGGGAGAACTCTGTGCCTGCATTGTCTCACTCATCCTCCCAGCAGCCACGTGAGGAAGGTGATGTGGTTCTGGTTGACATCCAGGAAGGCAGAGCTGGCTTCGAAGGTGAGCTTGTAGTGGGCATACTTCCCTGCCACCCCCTGTCTGATGCCAGACTGGGAGCTCTCAGCCACTTTGTTCACTGCCTCCTGAAACAATAAGTTGTTGAGGTGTCACTGTTATTTTCATTTCATAAGAGGAAAATCAAAAACCTCACGGTAGAGTCAGCCCCATGACTTCAGTCCTCAGGTGGGTTTTTTCCCTCAGACTCAGTTCTCAAACGGAAGAAAGAATGCATGGGGTTTTCATCTGTTTACAGTCCCAAGCCGTGATTCTAGGTATAGGATAGAGAGTCTCTGCCCTCTGTTCTGCTTGCAGCCGGTTTCCTGTGAATAATCCACTGCATACACAGGAGGGGACGGCTGGGCCAGGCTGGGCTCCCTACCGAGCTCAAACTGAGTCGCCCTTTCTCTCCTAACCTAAGAGAGAAACCGGACATGGAGCTCAACGGTTTGTCCAACACTGCCCTCCGCAGGCCACTGGCCTTCATTACCCCCAGGATGGTGGTCTTGAAGACCTTCCAGGGGGCACACACCAAGGATTAGTTTTAGAGAATGTTTCCAGGATCTCAGTTTCTATAGGTACTCTTCCCTCAAACTGATTTGCCTGAGAATGTGTCTGGGTTTGTAATAACCATTCCCTTACTGGAAGGCATACCCTTCATTCCACAAATCATACTAAGGTGCCTGTTGAGCCAAATGTAAAGATCTCCAGATCCCCAAACTGGGAGCTTCCTTTAATAATTTAATTCAGCTTCCCTTAACAATGAATTAAGAATTTTTTTATTTAATAACTTTGTTTCTTTCAACCCTTGAATTTGAAGGACAGTACTTGTTAGAAACGCGCAAGGCGTAGAGACGGGAAGAGCCGGATGATCTGATCCCCACGCCCTCATTCAGAGAAGCGCTGCAGGCTGAGTCTGGGCGGCTGCCACAGCGAGGGAGGCACGAATGGGTTTTTAAAAGAGAAAGTGGGGGGGGGGGCAGGGGTCTGGGGGCGGAGGTCCAGGGACGAATAGGGAGGGGTTAGTCTCTTGTTCTTCTGTTGCCTCAGGGTTTTAGGACGTGAGTCCCGACAATGGGTTTGGTAAAGCGTGGGGCTCGGGAAGGTCAGTCTGACCAGGGGCCATTTGAGGCTGGAGCCAGATGTCTATTGTGCAAGATGAGAGGGAGTTTCATTAAGCCTCCAGCTCTGAAGCGAGTCCGGATAACTGAGTCCTGAGTACTCAGGCAGGTCGGAAAGCTGGCCTGACCCTCAATGCTGTGAAAGCCAATTGTAAAGGATATTGTCACAGCTAAATTTTTAAATTCCAATATTTATAACATGCTGGAAGTTATTATCTTGAATCCATATGGACTTAATGATGAACATTTAACATACCAACTTTTAAATGTAACAGGTAACATTGTTTTTCAGAATTATTTTAAAAGGCACAAGAGCAAAAAAAAAAAAAAAAAAAAAAAAAAAAAAAAAAAAAAAAAAAAAAAAAAAAAAAAAAAAAGACTGCTATTTCCTAGGGCTGGCTACTGCTAATAACAGGCGGCTGTCCGTCCATCCATCCATCCATCCATCCAACACCCGCTGAGCACCTAGTACATGTCAGACATTGTTTTGAGCACTAGATATAAAAATGGTGAACAAAACCTCTTATGTTATGTACCTAATTCTCACTTGTGAAAGGTGACATGATTAATTTCATAATTACTCTAATAAGTGTAAGAATTCACCTTTGCTAAGTACTTCCAAGGTGGGGTAGTTGGTAATGAGAGAATGTATACTGAGGATTGACCTCAATCAGGGGGAAGGTGTCAGGTGGCCCTCAAGAAATGAAACCTAGACCAAGGTGTCCAGGAGACTCTGTGGAAACCCAGGAAGAAAGGTCTCTTCAACATGGGAGATGGAGTAGAGATATGACCCAACTTTTCAGTCAGTTGTCTTTCAAAGGGGCCTTTGCCCTTATACAGATACAACCCATATTATAAATCAATGGGTCTTAACCAGGAGCGAGGTTTCCTGGGGGGATGCTTAGCAATTTCTGGAGACATTTTTATTGCTGCAACTGGGATTGCCCCAGTGGCACCGAGAGGGTCAAGGCCAGGATGCTGCTAAACATTCTACAGCATTCAGGACAGCCCCACACAAAGCAGCGTCTGGCGCTGGAAGTCAGCTGTGCTCAGGTTGAGAAATCCTGTGAGAAATGAGGGCAGAACAGGCCCAACAGGTGTCTACAGTAGATATGGTTTCATTCATTTGTTTGTTTGTTCATTCATTTATTCATTCACTCATTTATTCATTCAATGAGTCCTTCCTTATTCAGTGCCCAGTATGGTTAAGACACTATTCTGGGCATAATCCAGCCATAGCAGGCAGCCCCTAACCAAAATTGTCACCTCAAATAGCCTGCCTGGTTATATTTCCATTAATAACCTAAAATTTCCACCATTCAAATGGTTGCAAAGCTGGTCTTAGTGTCTGTTGAAAGAAGACATTAAAATGTATGAATATTATTTGCAAGATGGTCACCAAAGCATTGTTTGCAATAGTGAAAACAACCTAAATGTCTGTTAACAGGGGAGTGGTTACTTCATTGTGGCACAGCTACACAATAACATAGTAAGTAGCCAATAAAAAGAGGCAAATGTCTTTGAGATGACACTGAAAATAACCATAAAGATATTATTAACTGGAAAAAATGTCAGAAGAACAGATAGAATATAATTAATCTCATTTGCATTTTTAAAATTGGTGTGTGTGTGTGTATTTACATGTATATGCAACTGCTGGAAAAATTCTCACCCAATTCTTATTAATAGCCACCTCTAGGGAGCAGAAGAAAACTTGTACCACCTTCATTGAGACTAGCTCTCTTCCTAATTTCCTCCTTTTACCTGATTAGATTCTCCCCAGTCCATCCTCTCTATTACCACCAATATTCATCCATCACAGCTTCTACAGACCCTTGACCTTCCAGAACAATATCCATTTCTTATTAAGTCCAAGCCCCTTCCAAACTTGCCTCCTGCCAGTCTTCACAGGCTTGTCTTGGGAGCTGCAGTCCCCGCCCCCGCCCTGTTTCACCTCACCTGCCTGGAGCTTAAGCCACAGTGAACTAACCAGAACTCATTGCTCCTTCAAAACAGCCTCACCTCTGTGGCTGGAAGAAAAAGCCTTCCCTTTTTGTACTGGTATTAGTCAGGATAGACTGGGTTATACTGTGGTTGTAAATAATCCCCAAATTACAGTGCCTTAAAATAACAAGGGCTCATTGCTCGGTAGCTGGCTCGTTGACCTGTCCGTTGACAGGTTGGCTGGCAAACTAACTTGAGATGCGTTCTTATACGCAGTGTATAGATTCTTTTACCCAGTTCAACACATTCTGACTTTTAATTGACTATTTTGTTAATTTACATTTAATGCAAATATAAACCTTTAATCACTAATGTATTTGGATTTAAATTTACCACTTTATTAAATGTTTTCATTTATCCCACATGCTCTATGTTCTTTTTATTCTACTTTCCTGCCTGCTTTTGGAGTGGTCGAATATTCTATTTTTCCTTCTATAATCTTAGAAGTTATATCCTTTAGTTTACTATTCCTTTAGAGGTTATCCTAGAGATCAAAATATGTATCTTTGACTTATCAAAGTCTAATGTTAATTGGTATTTTTATCTTCTTTTGTAATCATACAAGGACCTTGGGACATTTTAACTCCATTTAGCCCTCTCTCCTGACTTGTACATACTTGTATATTTTCATGTTTTTTAATCCCCAGTGGACATGGTTATGTTATTTTTTACAGTCTAATGCTCTTGGATTTTCTTGAATTAATCTTTGCATTGTTGTTTATTTCTCTCTGCATCTATAACCTATCATCTTAAATCATTTCCTTCTCCCTAAAGAACTCCCTGTAGTATTTATTTCTGGAAAGGAATCCTGAACATGTCTTAATTTCACCTTTATTATTGGAGGCCATTTTTACTGGACAAAGAATTCTAGGTGGGCAGTTATTTTCTTTCAGGCTTTAAAGACATTTAAATTCCACTAATTTCTGGGTTTCTGTCAAGAAGTAAGCCAACAGTTTCTCACCTTTTTTCAAGTAACGGTAGATGCTTTTAACATTTTTTTCTCTTTGTCTTTGTTTTTCATTTACTTTAATGATGATGTACCTAGAGGTGGATATTTATTTATCCTGCTTGGAGTTCCCAGGGCTTCTGGAATCTGTGGCTTGATGTTTGTAGTCAATTTTGCTATTTTCTCAACAATTTCCTCTTCAAGTATTATTGCTGCCCTATTCGCTCTCTCTTCTCCGGCTCTAGTCTTCCTTCATCGCCTTCATCTCTAATTCTCTCTGCAGTAGTTCCCAGCCTTTGTCTTTTCATCCTGAGCTTTCTTCTCACCTGCTCCCCAGCTTACCAGTTCTCTCTTTAGCTCTGTCTGATCAACTGTAGAACCCATCCGCTGAGCTCTTCACTTTTGTTATTATATTTTTCAATTCTAAATCTTTATTTGGTTATTTTTCAAATCTTCATTGTCCTTTTTGTTTTAAGTTTCCAGTTTTCTGCCAAATTTTCAAATCTTGACTTTTATCTTCTTTGCACAGTACACATAGTTCCTTTAAAGTCTGTGTGTAGTAACTCCAGTCACTGAAGTTCTCTAGGGTTGTTGCTCATGTAATTGTTCCAGCTGGATCTCATTCACTGTCTTATTTCCTCATGTCTGGTTATTTTCATGTGTGCTGAACTTCTATGTGAAAAATTGTTGGTAGAAGTAATGTGAGATATTACGGTAACTTTTGCTTCTGCTAGGCACTTGATGATGCTTGTAATTTGGGCTCATCTTATCCAATTTGAATTTAGCTCATCGGAGGCTGACCTGAGGCCCTGTAAAATCTAGTCTATCTCCAGTTCATTGGGTTTTAAGGTACAGTCCTTCAGGGTCTTAGCCCAGAATGGGGGTGTTACAGCCACCCCCTTTGTCCACTGAGGCACACAAAGCTATCTTGGTGCTGTTTAGCCTCTCAGCTTCTTAGTCATCCTTCTGGAAGCAGCAAATGTCCCAAGGGAAACAAAGGCCCCAGTTGCTGGCCTCACCTCCCTGAATGCCCATTTCCCCCCACATCTTGGTTTGGCAATTTTTCATTATCTTTTAAACTTTTTGATGCCTTCAGGCTGATTTTAATTTTCTGTCCACCTTTTCTTATTGCCCTCAGCAGGAGAGCAAGCCCTAATTATCTTGTCCGCCATTACCAGGTGGTAGGAAATGCACACGCAGGAATGGGCCAGGTGTGTGTGCACCTGCGTACCTTATGTCAGTGGTGGGTACTGGGTGAACTAGAGGGCACAAGCCTATTTTTGCCTTATGAGAATGAGAGTCTCGTGTTGCCAGATTTTCCTTTTTTTTTTTTAAGAGAAGTAGGAAAAGCAAATTTGTAAATGAGAAATCCCAATTTTCAGTGGTGGCATTAAAAACATTTGCTCTCAGCAAACCAAACAAGACACATCTGCAGTCTCAACACAGCCCCTAGGAGGCCAGTCTGGGCTCCAGTCCGTGTTGACGGGAGAAGAGGGGTGAAGGTCAGTTCTCCTTCATCACAAACCTTAGCCCTCAGTAGTTCAGGCTGCTTTGAATAAACCTAGTCCCTCATTCAAAAAATAGCATTGAAACCAATTTATGTCTTTACTGAAATCTCTCAAAATGCCAAGGGGAAGGAAGGATTCCATTCATAATACCAACAACATTTCCGAAAAATCTCCCATCATTGCTCCCAAATCTTCCTTCTGACAGCTCAGCAGCTACTCCATCCCTTCATTTATCTCTTGAATTCCCCCAAGTTCAACTCATGCCTGACTCTCCTGTCTCTGACCTTCTGATCTATTCTGCTCTAGTAGGTGGTGCCCTGCCTTTTCTTCCATGGGCTCACTAAGCCAGACCGCCCACCACACTGCACAATCCAGAACCCTTCCCACGCTTTTCTATATTCTGCATGGAAAGCCTTCAGAACTCAGCTGGCCAAGAGTAAATCCTCCCTCACAGGAAGTGGGGGTGGGGAACAACAACGCAGTAAATGCTCTGAAATCTGTATTTTTTCCTGTCCTGTCAGCTCTGCCATCTGGGATGGGGTGAAGCCAGGACCAGACGTCATTTGCAAAGGAGGCAGAACCCATTGCCAGATGTTTTGGCACCAAGGTGAGAGTTTTCAGATGGCTGTCACTCACATTCTGTTGAAAGGAAAGGGCCCCTGGTGAAACCACCACCTCTCCCACAAATGGGGAGGGAGAAGCCAGAAGAAGAGGAATCAAATGTGGATTTCTCCCGATGTATCTAATAATAGAAAGTTGGCAAAGCCTGTCACAGAATAGAAAGTATTTGATAAAAATAGCATCTGTTAAGCTTGGGACTCAAGCTAGAGATTCAGGGAAATGAAGTTTTGAAGTGCATTTTTTCCATGAGTATTTCCATACTAGTAGGACAGTTATGTCTCATTAACGAGAGAGGTATAAAATGCTGCTTTTCTCTGACCAAAATGAGTTTCTTTCCTGAAGTCTGATAGTGGAGGTGGTGACCCCCCTTCCCCCCAGCCCCCCACTGGTTGTGGGTGTGGCTTCACCATCCTCGAGCCTGTCCTGGACTTTGAGACTAGCTCTTGGTCCCCTCTTACACCAGCTTGTGAGTGGAGAGACCTGGGGAAAGGTTTCTAAACAAACCAGTGTCGCTAAGTCCTGGGGGCCTAATTAGTAATAATGAGTATGTAGTCTTCTTACTCCATGGCGGGGCCTCTACTCCCACATGTTCAGTGAAAAGGGCAAAGCAGACAGGGGCTGCTGTCACCCCTCCTCCCTCAGGCAGCTCCCAAAGTGTCTGGGAAGGATTTCCTTTCACAGTCCCCTCCTGCTACTGAGATGCCTGCAGGGTGTCCCCCTAGGTCAGGATGGGAACCTGGGATCTGGCCTTTCTCAAAGCACTTCCTAGAGCCAAGAGTTACTGTCCTTATGACTGTCGTCTCCATCACCCACTCTCCCAGGTCTCAGTTCCTGATGTCCTGCTCTCGGTTGAGCTTCCTTTATGGAAAAGCAAAGCTGAGCCAAACTAATAATCATAGACAAGAACAAGTGACCAAGTGGCCCCTTTTGCACTGAATGACCTAGGTTGTTTTTTTTAATTGTGGTAAGATACGCATAACACAAAATTTCCCATTGTAACCATTTTTAAATATGCAGGTCAGTGGTGTTAAGCACATCCAGAACTCTTTCATCTTGCAAAACTGAAACTCCGTGCCCAGGAGAGTAGACAAACCCCCCTCCCACACCCTCAGCCCTTGACAACCACCATCCTACTTTCTGTCTGTGTGAATTTGGCTGCTCGTGGTGCTTCCCATGGGCAGAATCAGACAGCATTTCTGTGTTTGTGACTGGCTTATTTAGCCTAGCATGATGACGTCCTCCAGGTTCACCCATGTTGTAGCAGGTATCAGAACTCCTTCTTAAGGCTGAGTAACACTCCATTGTTGGACCATGAGACCTTCTGTTCTCCATCCATCCTCCAGTGGACACTTGGGTTGCTCCCACCTTTGGGCCATTGTGGACATGCTGCTGTGAGCACGGCTGCTCTTTTCTGGATGGGCGCAGCCTGTTTACACTTGAATGGGATGAGATGGGAAGGGAGTCCACGTGGTGCCATATTTCAGGGGCCTGCCAAGGCAGGCTGGTGAGAGCTGTTTTAGGTGGAGACAGACTTATGTCCCTTGCATCAAGCCCTAGGTTTTGCATTTCCTCAATGAAAAAGGATGCAAAGCTATGCCTAGTGGGGAGGAAATGTTTCCAGCTATAAACACTTAACTTCCCAAACCACTTGGCCGTAGGAACTTTGGCAGTGGTGAACTATCAGGCAGTGATGGCAGCGGGTGATAAGAGTGAAGCAGGTATAAGGCTTTGGCATCAAACCCAGCAAACATGTTCCCCCCACGTGAGCTTCAAATCCCTCCTTGTCCTGGCTCTTTAGGGCCTTTGCTGATTCACATCTACCCCCTGCCCAAGCTCTCCTGTGTCCTCAACTGCCTTAACTTCCCCCCTTCGGCACTGCAAGTCTTTAATGGAACAAAACTGCACAGCAAAAGCACAGCTCCTCCCTGAGCCCTGGGTCCTTTTCACTGCCATCCTGTCCCCCACCTGCTCCCCCTCCCCACCCACCCCAGGTGGGGCGGGGGGGGGGGACTTGTATTCACTCTCAGCTTCTACATCCCCATCCTGTTCACTGGTAAACCCACTGTGCTGGTTTCTGCCCCTCTGCTCGCCTGGCCCTGGGCTCTGATGTGACCCTGCTGGCCTGCTGGTTGAAGCTCCTGCCAGACCTGATCTCAGCTCCCTGTTCAAGGCAAGGGCCAGGCGTCCTGAGAAGTTTAGAGAGCTTGAGTCAGAGGCAGTGTCTAGAATACCAAGAATATATATGTATATTTCTTTTTTAATTATATTTTATTGATTATACTATTACAGTTGTCCCATTTCTCCCCCCTTCATTACCCTCCACCCTGCACACCCCTCCCACCCACATTCCCCCCTTTAGTTCGTGTCCATGTGTCATAAGTTCTTTAGCTTCTACATTTCCCACACTATTCTTGCCCTCCCCCTGTCTATTTTCTACCCACCGTCTATGCTACTTATTCTCTGTACCTTTCCCCCCTCTCTCCTCCTCCCACTCCCCTGTTGCTGACCCTCCATGTGATCTCCATTTCTGTGGTACTGTTCCTATTCTAGCTATTTGCTTAGTTTGCTTTTGTTTTAGGTGTGGTTGTTAATATCTGTGAGTTTGCTGCCTTTTTACTGTTTATATTTTTATCCTCTTTTTCTTAGATAAATCCCTTTAACATTTCATATAATAAGGGCTTGGCGATGATGAACTCCTTAAACTTGACCTTATCTGAGAAGCAGTTTATCTGCCCTTCCATTCTAAATGACAGCTTTGCTGGATAGAGCAATCTTGGATGTGGGTCCTTGACTTTCATGACTTGGAATACTTCTTTCCAGCCCTTTCTTGCCTGGAAGGTCTCTTTTGAGAAATCAGCTGACAGTCTGATGGGAACTCCTTTGTAGGTGACTGTCCCCTTATCCCTTGCTGCTTCTAGAATTCTCCCCTTCATTTTAATCTTGGCTAATGTAATTATGATGTGCCTCAGTGTGTTCCTCCTCCGGTCCAACTTCTTTGGGACTCTCTGAGCTTCCTGGACTTCCTGGAAGTCTATTTCCTTTGCCAGATTGGGGAAGTTCTCCTTTATTATTTGTTCAAATAAGTTTTCCACTTGTTGCTCTTCCTCCTCCCCTTCTGCTACCCCCATAATTCGGATGTTGGGATGTTTAAAGATGTCCTGGAGGTTTCTAAGCCTCTCCTCATTTGTTTGAATTCTTGTTTCTTCTTTCTTTTCTGATTGGATGTTTGTTTCTTCCTTCTGGTCCACTCCATTGATTTGAGTCCCAGTTTTCCTCCCATCACTATTGGTTCCCTGTGCATTTTCCTTCATTTCACTTATTGTAGCCTTCATTTGTTCATCTAATTTGCGACTAAAATCAGCGAATTCTGTGAGTATCCTGATCACCAGTGCTTTGAGCTGTGCATCTGATAGGTTGGCTATCTCTTGGTCGCTTAGATGAATTGGTTCTGGGGCTTTGATCTATTCTCCCATTTGAGCCATTTTTGTTTTTGTTTTTGTTTTTTTGGTCTGGTTGAGGCTGTTACGTAGTGAGGGGCGGAGCCATAGGTGTTCCCCCTGGGAGGGGCAGCCCAGTCTCTGGGTTTTGATGCTGAATGTGAGGGCGGGGTCTTGGTGTTTTTAGGTTTTATTTCCTGGCCCTGGGGCCCTGAGTTGCGAGTTCTGTCTTGTTCTGTGTTTTTGCCTGGATTATCTGCTCATGAATGTGGGACCACCTGGTCAGCCAGCCACCTTGGGCCTGGGGTTCACTAGCTGCCACCTGTGTGCCTGGGGCCTGCTAGCCGCTGTCTATAGGCCCGGGTCCACCAGCAGCTGCCTGCATGCCCAGTCCTCCAACCTCTGCTTCCTCCTGCCACAACTCCGCCCCTCTTACCAGTCTGGATGAATGGATGAATGGTTGTTGGACCTCTGTACAGTTCAATTTTCTCTCAGTTCTGGTTGTTTTCTTGTTTCTAAATCCTTGCTGTCCTTAATTTTGGTTGTGCGAGGAGGCACAGTGTGTCCACCTACGCCTCCATCTTGGCCAGAAGTATACATGTACATTTCTTCTTCTTCAAAAGAAGGCATATGGGTCCTGGCCAGTGTGGCTCACTTGGTTGGAGCATCGTCCCATAGACCGGAATGTTGCGGGTTTGATTCCAGGTCAGGGCACATACCTAGGATACAGATTTGATCCCTGGTCAGGGCATAGGAGGCAACCAACTAATGTTTCTCTCTCACATCAATGTTTCTCTTTCTCTCTCTCTCTCTCTCTCTCTCTCTCTCTCTCTCTGGAAGTGGTGAAGGAATGTTCTTGGGTGAGGATTAAAAAAAGAAGGCACATCGTATCCTGGTGAAGGTGTACAATTTATGAAACTATGTACAAACATGTGCAAATTATCTTTCAGACTGTGTGGCATAGAAGTTAACATATCAACTGTGTTATCAGAGCTTGATACTGTTCCCAGCTCTGCCAGTTGCTAGTTGGGAGACCTTGGGCAGCCTACTTAAGCCCACTGCTCTACCTCACCTCACCTCTCTTCCACAAATGGCCATTATAGCAGTACCTACCTCCTAGGGCTGCTAGGAGAAATGAATAAGATGGTGCATGTCAAGTGCCAAGCACAGAAAGCATTTTATAAAGAACAACTCTCACTCGTACTTTTTATTGGTATGAATAGACCTTAGTATTTAAGTCTTTCTTGATTTTCATACCTGTACAACTTGAATGAACTAATATGGTATGGAGAAGGAGTTCATTGCAAAATTCTCTAGAGAATGATCACTCTCCTAGTCAGAAACCTGTCATGAGGACAGCATGAAGGGCTCCAGGTAGAACTACCCACAGGGGCTAATGACAAGGCAGAGTCCTCGTGGGAAGCAACCACTAGAAAAACTCTCAGAACTACAATGAGATAATGCTCAACAGTCTGGCCACCAGATGACCTATCTACTGTTTCATGAATTTTATAAAACTGGAGACCTCATTTTAAAATAAGTAAACGTATTCCAGGAACAGATTGCAGAGGACATAAATAGGCATGTGAATCTGATAGAATGGCTCAAATGCAGGCAGAAATGGAAGCACAGTGCAGTAGAGTTGGCACATGCTGTTCCACCTGTAAAGGCTGGAAGATGCTGGGCAATCGCCGGGTCTAGACCTGTGTGCGCCAGAGGGGTGGCCTGAAGCATGTGTGGCTCTTGAGCACCTGAAACCTGGCCAGTGGGAATTCAGATAGGCTGTGAGGGCAAAATACACACAGGTCTCAAAAACTAAGTACAAAAAAACCCCCATAAATTGTATCAGCAATTTTTAAAAATACTGATTATATGTTAAAATGATAGCAGTTTGGGTATAAATATTGGGTTAAATATTAAATCAAAGTATTTTTTACTTTTTAAATGCACCTTCCAGAAAACATAAAATTATACACATGGCTCCTGTTGGAGATTTGCTTTATGTTTTCCTTGGATTGCACTGGTCCAGACAGCCCCACATCCCCCTTGCCCCATCCAGTTCCAATACGTGTTCATCATGACCTGGGACAAGTTAGTTTACCTGTCAGAGTTTCAGTTTCTTCATCAGTAAAGCAATGTTTGTGGGAATTAAAGTAATTAAAAAGTGTTAGCATAGTGCCTTGCACATAGGAGGTAGTCAACAAATGTAAGCTGTTTATTTTTTCTCTGTTGTTATTTAAACCTTGAGGGCCAGGAGTTTCCTGCATGCCAGTACCATTCTGTATTTAAAGGGGAGGCCTGAGGAAGCCCTCACAAGTCTACTCAGTGAGGGCAAACATCTGCCCACCTTTCAGAGCAGTGGCTCTCCGCTGGGGCCAGCTCTGTGCCTCCCAGGGCCACCTGGTGGTTTCTGAGTCATGTTTGATTGTCCAAACCTGGGGGGAGAGGGCAGTGGCTGGCATCTAGTGGGCATGGCCAAAATTGCTGCTAAACATCCTTCAGTGCACAGGACAGCCGCCACTGTCCCCACACAGTGAAGAATTATCACATCCAAATATCAGCAGTGCCCAAGTTGAGACAAGATCATCAGCATCACCAGGAAGTTGTAAGAAAAGCAAATCCTTAGGCCCTGCCCTAGTCCTGCTGAATCAGAACCTCTGGGGGTGGTGTGCAGAAATCCAGGGTTTAACAAGTACTCCTCCAGGCGATTCTAAGGCACTCACTCAAGTTTGAGAAGCCTACTTAGCTGACAATGTTTCCTAGTTACCAATTCCTGCACATTCCAGGTCTGAGCAGTAGGTGGCAGCAAATCCTATGACATTATTGTAACACCTGATTAAAAACTGAGTTGGATGCTTACTCCAAATCAACTGGCGAAAAAATTGGGTGCTAGAATGCTTTTGCCCTAGACAGCAGTTAATGTCAGCTTTCTACTTTCAAGAAAGTTAGGGGAAAACATGGTTTGAAGTTATTTAAGTTGCCTTCTATTAGGGCTTCCCTACTGTAGTCACATAGGGCTTCCAGGGTTTTGAAATTGTTCAGTTTTAACTTATGTTACAAAGGCCTAGTCTCCAACAGAGAATTTAGTGAGTAATTCAGTTTGGATTATTCTTCTAAAACACTTCCTACCCTATAAAGTCCCAAATCGTGAGAATAAATCATTTCTGTTGTCCCAAGGCACCTTTGGGCCAAGCATTCGACCTGAATGGACCCTTGGCCCTTATTCTACATGTGGATCAGATCTGGTGAATTATGACATCTCAGTTTTCCTGGGATCTTCTGTCAGGCAGATACAATTAAATTAGTTAGCAAACCTTGTTAAGGATAAGAAAGTGTATTACAGGGCAGGTAATTTTCCATTTCAGCCACAAGGGGGCATGCTCTACTACACCATGGGCATCTGTGGTCCATGTAAAGGCACTGAAGGGTGAGTCACCTGTTAGTGAAGGACAGTTGGGAGACACTGTTACTTGTTTCCTGGTAAAAAGTGGCTGAGTGATGAGGCTTTGAGGTTGACCTCACCCTTGGACTCTGAAGCAGGGTTTCTCAAAGTGTAACCCCACCCTTCAGCAGCAGCTGCAGAAGCAGCAGCAGCTCATGGGAAGTTGTTAGGAAAGCAGATTCTTGGACCTGTTCCAGATCAGCTGAACCAGAACCTCTAGGGGTGGGTCCCAGTGGTCCCTGACTTAATGAGCATGTTGGACAATCAAACCTGGTGGTTTCTGAGTCATGTTTGATTGTCCAAACCTGGGGGGAGAGGGCAGTGGCTGGCATCTAGCGGGCATGGCCAAAATTGCTGCTGCCCCTGCCCCTGCCCCTTTGGCAATGGTGACACAGGCTCAAGCTTGAGAACCACTGCTCTGTGGCCCAGAGCATCTTCCCGGTTATTGGCCAGGATGCAAAACCATGTTGCTATCTGATCTCATCACACTTCTGCCAAGCGGTGAAATCTAAGAGCCCACATTCTTGATGCCCAACATCTTATTCAGGTCATTCACCTGAGAACACCTGAGGACACTGAGGTCAGTTACTCTGCAGGAACCTGGGCTGTCCCTGAGCTCCAAGGGAGATAAAGGAGTCAGTCAGGTGTGGCCCTCACAAGCCTCCAGTCTCCTGTAGAAGGTGGGACTGCCACAGGGGGCCAAAGACCACGAGGGCTGAATGCTGTGGTTCTGAGTGCAGGTGGAAGCACACAGACTGCGTCATTCCCTTCCTGTCCTTCCCGTCTGCACCATCCCCTGCCTTTCTCCCTCCTGCTCAGCTGCCCAGCCTAGGTTTTCCCTAGTTTTCTCTTCCTTTCCCCTAACTGCCCACATCTTTTGTCTCATTCCCTCCACCCCCCACTATTCTGGTTTTGTTTTAAATCACAAACATCCAGGGAGAGATCCAGCAAAAGCGGGGGGCCCAGATGGCAGGAGGAAAGGAGGAAACTGAGTGGGAAAGACAGATTTCTATTCAGGGGAAAGACTGAGAACACCCAACTGCACTTGAATGATCATTGGTCCTGTCCCCAGTGCTGTGCAAGTCTGTGGAAGGGAGATGACTCTGGGCTGCAGAGTGGGGAGAAGCTCACACGGGCAATTGGATGTGAGCTAAGGCTTGGCAGGCTAGGGCCTTCAGATGGGCAGAAGAGGTGGAGAGACCACCCTAGCCTCACAGCAGGGACAGGGATGAGCTAGGGTGTGAGCGGAGCATCCCGCAGCCTGTTGAGGGTGTAATGGGGAGTCCTGGGAAGTGAGGCTGGATGGATCCCCAGGCTGGGGAGGTGCCAGAGTTTGAGTCTGATGATGGAAGCACGGAGGGAACACAGTAGGTTCTTGAGCAGAGGAGCACCGTGTACAAGGGTGCACCATACTGCTGTTGTAAAGACATCGTCTACGGCAGGGCTTCACAAGCTCAGACCCTCCAGGGTGAAGCAGGCCAGGTGCAGTCAGGCGCATGGAGTGGCTGCGGTGAGCTGGAGACCACGTGTCCACTTTAAAGTGGGCAGGTGCCTCAGAAATTCGGACTGTTGTTGCCATGGGGAAACAAGCCCAGAACTGCCAGATCTTCCTGTTTCTCAAGAGAGTCAGGACTCTGCCTTTCTTCTTCTTAACGGGAAGTTGCTTCATTTTTAAATACGGAAACCAATGAAAAATCTGGGCCTCTGCTTGGTCACTTCTGACCTGCATTTTTTATCTGACCTGGGCATTTGTACCATACTCTCCAAATACTGTCACTATTGTTTCTTCTCAGCTTACTCCTCACTCTTTTCTATGAAGTCCATTTACTGTGAACAAAAATAAGTATAACGTTCACTGAACATCAACACTGTATTGTTTTAAACACTTCACGTGGGGTGTCCCATTTCATCCTCACACAGCCTGTATGGTCAGTGACTTCTCTGTTGTAGACCAAGCTGAGGCTCCAGATCACACAGTTAGTAAGTGGGAGAGCCAGGGCCCCAACCCAGGTGGGCGGATTCCTGAGCCATGCATTCAACCTGTGTCTTACATCCTTTCCTCTGTGGTTCAGTTACATTTCAGTCATGCTTTTCCTTCTTCTAAGAATGAGTGATATTCATGAGGCTGCATTTACCTTCTTGTGTTAAAATATCAGATCTGCTTTTCTTGCTGCCCATGCCTTGGTATGTAAGGCATGGGGGTCTTCTCTGGTCGGTATGACAGACATGAGTATCCGCGATGTGCCATGCACTGTGCTGGGCACTGGTTGTCCAGCTTCAGGAGACCATTTTAATAGGGGATGCTGACAAAGAGAAGTGCACCAGTCAGCCTATTATGGGGTAGCATGTTGGGTAAGGGTAAGGGCATCTTTAGCATGCAGTGAGATTATAGAGTGGAGTCTCTTGAATGTGGGAGCAGTGTCATTGGGGCTGAGTATCAAAGAACTCCGAGGAATGCCAAGATTCAAGAGGCCAACCACTGAAGGAACTGGAGGGTGCAGGGTAGATCAGGAGAGAGGTGGCAAGGCATCCAGGGGAGTCAGGGGACATCAGGGTTGACTCTACACGAGAGGGTGAATACATTGGGAAAGGGGCCAATTCCCGAGGAGGCAGTGTTGAAAGGCTGAAGGTGGACCCCATGGAGAGAGTAAACATCTGTTTGTAGAGGGAGTGGATGGGAGGAATCAGCCGAAAGGCTGGGGGAAGGCAGTCCCTCAGCTCAGCTTGGCACATAGGAAGGCTGCTCTACCTCTGTCTGTAGGACCATAGATGGGCTGCTTTGCCTCTTTGACCCTCAGTTTCCTCATCTGGAAGATGGAGTCTCTTGCTCATACAGTTTGGTGAGCATTGCACAAGATGCCTGGCCCAGGGCAATCACTCAGACCAGGTGAGTTACTATTATCATTGTACGCATTTGGTAACTGTTTGTTGAATGACTGAAAGAGCAATGGTGTAAGAGACCCCAATGATACCCACTGGAGGTGAGTGACCAAGACGGGAGCTAAAGCTTAAGACTGGCCCGTGATTCCATTTATCTTTTGAGGACTAGGAAATAAAGGTTACATTCATTTGAATGGGACTTCAACTTTATCATAAACTCCAAACGAAGCCATCTGTTCACCCTGAAAAGCAGCCTGCCTTACAAGCAAGTCTGATCAAAGATCCTGCAGTTGAAATCAGCCATCATTTAGTGCCAAGGCTGCAGGATTTTCCCCAGGGGGTTTGTCTGCACTCAGGCAAACATAGCATTCCTTTAGGTTACATCACTCCTGCAGGTGCAGACAGCCCTGCCATGGAATGCTCTCTCCAGGGCAGCTGCAGCAACCTGGCACCTGGCACAGAGGAGCCCATCTGGTGATATGCAGCCGTTCAGGATGCTTGCCAGCCATGCCAGTTTCTGGGGATTGGTGGATACAGCTGCTGCCCTTGGTCCCAAATAACATGGAGCAGGACAGTCTGTGAGCCAGGTGGGGAGCTCCAGATGACCTTGGGGATTCCCACTGGACCCGGGAAAAGAGAGAAAAGCTTTGTAAAATTATTGCAGTCATGCTTTCCATTTCTGTAGTCACTCTTGTTTAAGGATCTCAGCTGCTGGGGTGTGTGTGAGATTTTCTCCATGGTGGCTGTGCCAGCAGTGGTGGACCTTGACTTTCAGGCAGTGCTGCAGTCCCCTGGAAGAAGGGGCCTGGCAAGGAATGCATGGGTAATTTATTTTTATTTTTTTAATATAGTTTATTGATCATGCTATTACAGTTGTCCCATTCCCCCCCCCCACCTCCTTTATTCCCCTCTGCCTGGCACACCCCCTCCCACCCACTTTCCCCCCTTTAGTTCATCTCCATGGGTCATACATATAAGTTCTTTGGCTTCTACATTTCCCATGCTATTCTTACCCTCCCCCTGTCTATTTTCTACCTACCATCCATGCCACTTATTCTCTGTACCTTTCCCCCCTCTCTCCCCCTCTCTCCCCCTCTCACTCCCCTGTTGCTAACCCTCCATGTGATCTCCATTTCTGTGTTTCTGTTCCTGTTCTATTGTTTGCTTAGTTTGCTTTTGTTTTAGGTGTGGTTGTTAATATCTGTGAGTTTGCTGTCTTTTTACTGTTCATATTTTTATCCTCTTTTTCTTAGATAAGTCCCTTTAACATTTCATATAACAATGGCTTGGTGGTGATGAACTCCTTGAACTTGACCTTATCTGAGAAGCACTTTATTTTCCCTTCCATTCTAAATGACAGCTTTGGTGGATAGAGCAATCTTGGATGTGGGTCCTTGACTTTCATGACTTGGAATACTTCTTTCCAGCCCCTTCTCTCCTGTAAGGTCTCTTTTGAGAAATCAGCTGACAGTCTGATGGGAACTCCTTTGTAGGTGACTGTCCCCTTATCCCTTGCTGCTTCTAGAATTCTCCCCTTCATTTTAATCTTGGCTAATGTAATTATGATGTGCCTCAGTGTGTTCCTCCTCCGGTCCAACTTCTTTGGGACTCTCTGAGCTTCCTGGACTTCCTGGAAGTCTATTTCCCTTGCCAGATTGGGGAAGTTCTCCTTCATTATTTGTTCAAATAAGTTTTCAATTTGTTGCTCTTCCTCTTCTCCTTTTGGCACCCTTATAATTCGAATGCTGGAACATTTAAAGATGTCCTAGAGGTTCCTAAGCCTCTCCTCATTTTTTTTGAATTATTGTTTCTTCATTCTTTTCTGGTTGAATGTTTCTTTCTTCCTTCTAGTCCACACTGTTGATTTGAGTCCCAGTTTCCTTCCGATCACTAGTGGTTCCCTGTATATTTTCCTTTACTTCACTTAGCATAGCCTTCATTTTTTCATCTAATTTGTGAACAAATTCAATCAATCCTGTGAGCATCCTGATTACCAGTGCTTTGAGCTGTGCATCTGATAGGTTGGCTAACCCTTCGTCACTTAGTTGTATTTGTTCTGGAGCTTTGATCTATTCTTTCATTTGGGCCCCCCCCCTTTTTTTTTTTTTTTGGTCTTGGCCTGTCTGCTACATATAAGGGGTGGAGCCTTAAGTGTTCACCAGGGTGGGGCAACTCACATGGCTGTGTTATGATGTAGTATGTGGGGGAGGGGTCCGAGAAGGAACAATGGCACTTGCTCCGCTCTCTGATGGTTTTCAGTCACTTACCCTGCTACCCACAAGCAAAGTAGGCCCTTCTGGTGCTGATTCCTGGGTGGGTGGGCTTGTGTACGTTCTAGGACCCTGTGGGTCTCTCCAACGAACTCTCTTGTGAGGCTGGGAGATTCTCCCATTGCCGCCTCAACCCCCACAGGTGTTTTCAATCAGTGGTTTGAGGCTTTATTTCCCTGAGCTGGGGCCCCAGGTTGCGAGGTCTGTCTCGCTCCCCAGGTGTTCCTCCTGGTTTATCCGCATGTGAATGTGGGACCGCCTGTTCCATCAGCTGCTGTCTTGCCAGTCTGCTTGCTGCTGCCTCGCTGGCTAGCTGCTATCTTGCCCGCCCCAGTCTTCCAGCCGCACTGCCTTGCTGAGAGTCCTCTCTGCATGCCCATCTCCACACCTCCTACCCATTTGGATGAGTGTTTCTTCTTTAACTCCTTGGTTGTCAGACTTCCATATAGTTCAATTTTCTGTCAGTTCGGCTTGTTTTTTTGTTTTTAAATTGTTGTTGTCCTTCCTTTGGTTGTGTGAGGAGGCATAGATACCTATGGCTTCATCTTGGGCAGAAGTGTGCATAGCTAATTTATTTTATTTGAATGAAATAATATCTATGGCAGTGGGTCCCTAGCTTAGCTATGTGCTGGGTTCCTTGGTGGAGTAGGACCCACTCAAGGCTGCAAGTTCTCAGTCAGTAGGTGAGTGGCCAGACCCAGACACCTGTGTAGTTAAACAGCTCCTTTGCCCTGTATCCAATCACCTGGGGCACTTGTTTAAAAATATAGGTTTTTCAGCCCTACCTGACTCACTACATAGACAACCCTGGGTTGTGTGACTTCATTTTTAACAGGTGACTTAACTGCAGTGATTCCTGAACACACTCATGTTTGAGAATGGTTGCATAAGAGATTCTGATGCACCATGACACTGGGAAAGCCTTCCCTCAGCAACTGAGCAAGGGGTTGGCCAACAGAACACAAAGAAACAAAGTAGAAAAGTGATGTAATCTGAGGCCACGGTGAGTGTGAGGCCAGTGAATATGATGGAAAAACACTAGGGCTGCTTGCCTTGACTGGGACAAAGATTTGGAGAGTGTGAGGGGTTGTGTAAAAACCTGAAAACTGTTGACACTACACAGCTCTTTGGTGAAAGGGACAAGTGGATGTTACCAACCTCCTCCCTGAGAAGCTGCTGCTGCTGCTGCTGCTGCTGCTGCTGCTGCTGCCACCGCCGCCGCCACCACCACCACCACCAAATGTGTCTGGCCCTTTCATGCCTCCTGGTGTGGGAAACCTGGACCCCAGAGATCAGACACCCACCCTGGCCTTGGTCTGCAGGGTTGGACCTAGTGGGAGCAGAGGGGCTCAGTGCATGCACCTGTGTGGCGTTTCAGGACAAGCTCTGCTGCCAGTCCCACAGAGCCTCTGCCCCCTGCGTCCTGTGTCCCTTTTCCGGGGGGCCAGCGTGAGAGGTGTGAGTCCCTGGGGAGCCAGTGCAGAGCCAATTCTCTAGGAACCTAACTGGCCAGACAATGGCCACTCTGTTCCTGCGTTTGCTGGCACCTGGGCAGGCAGGTAACCCAGAAACTGCCCCTGTGCCCTTTGGGGGCAGGCACATTAAATGCTCTCCTTTCAACTTTGGCCTCACATATCATGGGCTGAGAAGATGCAGTTTCCTCTCCAAAGCACAGTTTTTCCATACTCTTTGACCTTCAACAGGGTCTTTTTTCTTTTTCTGCTGCAGCTGATGGTCCTGGGAGAGTTTATAAATCTTTAGAAGAATTCCCCCAGAAACTCCTGAGAGAAGGGGAACCTATGTCCACCCAGGCATATGGACCAGGAACACTCAAAGTGTCCACTCTGTCCCCAAGACAACGAGAGATCAAACGGTCATCCGAAAAGGCCAGAAACTAGAGACATTTAAAATATTTGTTTTTGAATTCTTTATTATACTCAACAGCGTTGCAAAAATTAAGGCAGCTTTCCAAAATGCACGCAATATATCTCAATCAGAGGAATAGAAACAAAGAAAAAATAAAGGAGAGAAAACCAGGCTGAAGTTTTTGCATAAATTTCCTGGGGTACTTATTAAAGACAGCACAGACTTGGTTCTGAACTTTTTAGCAAGAAGTGATCTGTCTTAAAGGTAACCCAAATATCCTCAGTTCCATCAGCCTTTCCTTTATTAAACAGTCTCCCATTTATTGAGCATCTGCTATGTGCCAGGCACTATCATAGGCACCGAGGAGAGGGATAAGTGTGAACAAAATGAAGCCCCTGTCCTCAGGGAGCTTACTTTGCAGTTGAAGGAGGTAAACAGTCTACAAGTAAACAGTGAAAGATAGGATGATACTATGTCAGGCAATGCTAAGCATTTACAGAAAAATGAACCAGTGTGCAGGGATCTACCTCTTTTAGAAAGATCATCATGGAGGGCCTCTCAGCGAGCAATGCTTGTGCAGCCACCTGAAGAGTGAGGAAGTTGGCCCCATGGATGGGAGGGCAGCACAGTAGGCATAGAGGGAAGCATGTGCAAAGGCCACAAAGCCAGAGGGCACTGGATGCATCTGAGAAACTCCTGAGAGTTCAGTGGGCCTGGAGCTCAGAGAGGGGAAGTGGAGAGAGGGGTGGCTATCTGCAGGGGTTGTGCAACATGGCAGCCCTGGGTGGAGATGAGGTCAGGAAGAGAATGGGACCTTACAAGGCAGGAGGACTTGGACTTTTCCTCCAAGTGAAATGGGCAGCCATGAGAGTGCTGAACAGAGAGGAAATCTGGTTTCCAAAGGTTATTGACTACTTCATGGGAAATAGGGTGTTTTGTTAGTTTGCTAGGGCTACCCTCACTAAACACCACAGATGGGTGCTGACACAGAAATGTATGCTGGCACCTTTCTAGAGGCTGGACATCTACAATCCAGATGTCAGCAGGTTTGGTTTCTCCTGAGGCTTCTTTCCTTGGCTAGCAGAGGGTCGCCTTCACCACATGTCCTCACAGGGTCTCTCCTCTGTGCAGGTGTATCCCTGGTGTCTCTCTGTGTGTCCACATTTCCTCCCTGTGTAAGGACAACAGTCAGACTGGATCAGGGCACATCCTAATGGCCTCATTTTAATGCAATCACCTCTTACAGGGCTCTTTCTACAAATACAGCCATGTTCTGAGGTCCTGGGGGTTAGAGCTTCAACACACAAATTTGGGGGAAACAATTCAGCCCATAAGGGGGCAGACCAGTGAGGGGACTAGCAAGAGTTGATGGTGGCTTGGAACAGAGTGAGAGGTGTGGAAGTGTGAGAAGTGGTCAGGTTCTACAAACATCTTCAGTGCAGAATGGGGCTTATTGATGGATTGGATGGAGGGCATGAAGAAGGAAAGAGTCAAGGATGTCTCCAATTTTTTATTTGCTAGGAGCAACTGGAACCATGGGGCTGGTGTTCATTGCGATGCGGGGAACTATGGGAGGAGTGAAGCTGGGGGCTGAGATTGAGGAGTTCAGTTTGGGACCTATGAAGTTTGAGATGCCTGTTAGGTGGCTGAGTGGAAATGCCAGGTCGCCAGTAGGATACAACAGCCTGGGGTTTAGGGGAGAGGTTGGGTTTATTGACGTAATTATTCTTTCTCTTTTTATAATAGCTTTATTGAGATAATATTCACATACAATAAAACTCACCCTTCTAAAGTGTACAGTTTGGGGATTTTAGTTTAGTCACATGGTCGTGCACCCATCGCCACTAATTTCAGAACATCTTCATCACCCCGGAAAGGAATCCCACATGCATTAGCAATCTCTCCCCATCTCTTTCTCCTCTCAAGCTCTCGGCAACCACTGATCTTTCTCTCTCATAGATTTGCCTCTTCTGGATATTTCATAAAAATGGAATCATACATGTGGCTTTTTGTGTCTGGCTTCTTTCACTGAGCATAATGTTTTTAGGGTCTCTCCATGAGTATCAATACTTCATTCCCTTTTTAAGGCCAAATAATATCCCATTGCATGGATAAGCCATATTTAGTTTATGTATTCATTAGTTGATAGATGTGTGGGTTGTTATTGCTCTCTGGCTATTGTGAATGGTGTTGCTGTGAACATTCATGTACAGACTGTGTGTGAACACACATTTTCAGTTCCTTGGAATATATACTTTGGAGTCAAATGCCAGGCCATTGGGTAACTCTATACTTAGTATTTGAGGAACCTCAAAACTGTTTTCTCAAGCAGCTGCACCATTTTACATTCCTCCCAGCAATGTGTGAGGATTCCAATTTTTCCAGATACTCAGTAACCTTGGTTATTGTTTATCTTTTTTTACAGCCGTGTTCCATGGTGTGAAGTGGTATTTTACTGTGATTTTGATTTGCATTTTCTGTAAAGCTAATGATAATGAGCATTTTTTATGTTGTGCTTATTGGTCATTTGTATATCATGTTTAGAAATATGTCTGTTCAAATGTTTGCCTATTTTTAATTGGGTTGTTTGTTTTTATTGCTGAGTTCTAAGAGCTCTTTATATGACACATGATTCACAGGTATTTTTCTGTATCCTGTGGGTTGCCTTTTCTTTTCTTGATGATATTCTTTGAAGAACCAGAGTTTTAAATTTTGATGAACTGACATATATTTGAGAGCCATCAGCATATAGATGTTATTTTAAGTCATCAGACTCCATTGTCTC
Source organism: Anoura caudifer (assembly GCA_004027475.1). Classification (NCBI taxonomy): domain Eukaryota; kingdom Metazoa; phylum Chordata; class Mammalia; order Chiroptera; family Phyllostomidae; genus Anoura; species Anoura caudifer. The sequence goes on along the minus strand of PVKU01008119.1, from coordinate 17,614 downwards.
CACTAGAAAGTTAGTTTAGTAAGGAATGGAAGTGTCCATACTGAACCCAAGGTTGCCCATCATTCATAGGTACAGGACATGAGAAAATACCAGCAAAAAAGGCTCATAAGGAATCCACTGCCACTTGCCCTCTTCTCCCAGGTTTGGAGTGCTCATCCCTTTCTGGGGTGGCAAAAAAATTCAAAATTTTTGTTTGTTTTTTAGGCAGTGCAGTTCTGGTCCTCTGTGTCAGTTCTCTTCAAGGCCATGCAGATTCCAGGGTCCTTTCCCATTCCAATGAGGGGTTGTTTTTCTCCCAGGCCCCTAATCAGGCAGAGACCTGCTGGCCTCTGTCCATAAATCTCCATTCACATTTCAGACCACCTTTTTCTTTCACCCAAAATGTGCAACCACATGTATCACTTGAAGCCCCACCCCCTAGACAGATTTCCTCTCTCCATCTCATCCAGTTAAGACCACCCTTGAATGTGGCTACAATGCAGCCACCATCCATTATGGCCTTGCATCTAGCGACCAGGCCAACCTATCTATAAACCAACTAGGGTGTCTTCCTCCCTCAGCTGGTGTCAAGGACACCCTACACGGCATAGGTGCAAGCTGGGGGAGGGAGACTTGTGCAACTGTGATGGCTAACCTGGGAGTCCGAGCTCTCCCTCCACGCAGCTTGATCCCAGATACACCATTTCCTTCTCACAATGTCCTACTGCCGGGCCCACTCGACTCTGTGACATGGTGGATCTGACAGAACCCAGCTCAAAAGAGGCAGTTGCAGACATGTGATCACTCTAACCAATGGTCAAACATTCTGTCTTTACCAAGGCCCAGTAACATATCAAGAGTTGTTTCTCTAAAGGTGTATGCTTGTCCGCTGGCCATTCATGGCCTTGATCTAGAATCCTGGGATTGCATCATGATTCTCCCACTGGGTCTTTCCCAGTTGGTCTTTTACTTTAGAGGAGACATTCTGATATTTCTCTGACCATTGGACCCCCAAAACTTCACAGTGCTGTGACTGGTCCCTGAATCTTCAAAGCATTCGTGTCCCACCCTGTAAGGTGCACTTATCTTACCAAGGCTTCCAGTGTCTGGCCACCTCTTGCTCATCCTATCTGATCAGTCTGATTTCACCAATGTAAAAGGTCAGGGTAATGTTCTGGGGGATGTCCAGGTGGTCCGGATCTCTTTGGGCTCTGTTATGACAGAAGGTGAGAGCATTAAAAGGGCATGGAAACAAAACTGTAAATAAGTGCTGTTGGTTCCATAATCATGTGAACTATTTCTGATCTTCCTTTCAATTAAACACAGACAATACATTTACTGAATAATGAGCCGCATACCATCTACCTTAGGCCTTATTCATCTCCGATAGCAAAACGCCACACCCAGCACAGCAGCTGCATCAGGACTACAATAGGTTAAGTTGCAGTAGTCTACAGTCATTCTCCAGACCCATCTGGTCTCTGCAGGGGTCTGTTTGGCAAACGAACTGAGGATACAGTAGGACTACCACCTCTGCATCATTTAAACTTTTAATGGTGACACTAATCTTCTCCATCTCTCCAGGATGCAATGCTTTTCATTTACAATCCTGGCCGGGAGGGAATGGGCAGGTTGAGAGGTTTCCGTTTGACCTTCTTCACTATAATAGCTCTTACACCAAAGGCCAAGGCCTTTTCTCTTAAGATGGCTGCTTTCTCTTAAGGATCCACCTACTGCTTCAGGTAACAGGTTCTGGATCTGAAAATTGACTTCATCCAGGAACTGAGTGGGGACCGTGACTTTGTATTGGGACAATTGCCCGCAATCTTTTGCTCATCATCTATTCTTGCTTTTCCTTTTCTTTTCCTTCCTTTCCTTTTCTTTCTTTCTTTCTTTCTTTCTTTCTTTCTTTCTTTCTTTCTTTCTTTCTTTCTTTCTTTCTTTTTGTTATAGATATCAAATATCACCTTGTGATCTATCCATCCTTTTCGCCCCTAGGAATGCTATGCTTTATCAACAATCTCCACAACTCCCTGCAGGTCAGTCTCTGTTAGCTGCTCCTCCAAACTTGCCAGTTGTTATAGTAAAAGCTGCCAGAGATGGCTTCTGATGATTGATACCCTGCCTCTGTTACTTGAGAATGGGGATATTAACAAGCTCAGCTCTGTGACAACCTGTCTGGCCTACAGAGGAGAGCCTGCACTGAACTTATAGTGACACTAAGTTAATCAGGTCCTGATAGCCTTAGTTAATGGTGTGTCTTCTAGGCCATCTCAGTGAGCAGGATCCTAAGGTCCCCTGGCCTCATATAATGTATCTATACCAGTTTCTCACTACCTTCACCTTCTTTATTGTTTCCTCTACTTAACGTCTTCCAGAGCAAAGTAGGCACATTCATTTTGTTCATTGTGGGCCGTCACTCTCAGCAGGCTGCCAAGAGTGATTGGATTGTTGTCTATTGCTGTGGAAGAAATTCCCCCCAAACCTAGTGGCTTTACAAGAACATACATTATCTCACAGTTTCCGAGGGTCAGGTCAGAAGTGGCTTAGCTGAGGGTCTCTCCTGGGGCTGCAGTCCAAGACTCATGTGGCTGGCAGTTGGTGCTGTGGGACCTCCCTTTTCCTTCACATGGCCTGCCATCCTCTAGGACCCCTCTTCTTCATGTGGCTTCCCCCGTAAGACAGTCTGGACTTCTTGACATGGTGGCGGGGATCTGTGAAGAACAGAGGGAGAGAGAGAGCATGCCAGAAAGAGAGAGACCATGACTTGAGCCAGTGTAATCACGGAAGTGACATCCTACCACATCTGCCATTTTCTACGTGATAGAAGTGAGACCATAATCCAACCCACACTCAGGAGGAAGGGATTACACAGGGGCATGAATACCAGAAGGCAGGGGTTACTGGGGGCCACTGGGGAGGCTGCCTACCATAGGTACCTTAACAGCCAAGTTTGCCTCAACACCTGGGGTCATTGATGGGGTGGTAAATCCCATGTCCCAAGGAAGTACCTCAAGTCAAAGTACTGTATTTTTCGGACTATAAGATACACTCCCCCCAAATTTGGGGGGAAATTGGGGTGCATCTTATAGTCTGAATGTAGCTTACCTGGCTTGCTGGGGGAGGGCAGTGGTGGAACAGGGTCATGGGTTATTAAATATTTTACCACATTTTTTGCTTCAAAAATTCTTTTCCTATTTTCTTCCTCTAAAACCTAAGTGCATCTTATGGTCCTAAAAATACAGTATTTGAGTCTTATAGTCTTAATCAAGAACCCTCAAGTCTAATCCCTGAGGTCCCTCTCTGGCTCCTGCTGATACGTGCTAGTGAATTCTCACAGCTCTCATTGTACAATCTCTTTCCTCCCTGCCCAGGCCCAGCATGCCCTGGAATTTACTCCTAGATATCAGAAGGTGAGGGCAGTTTTTGAGAGGCCTTGTAGGGGAGGGGCCTTGGCAGCATCATCCAACATGGGCAGGTGCTAACTCTTACTAGAAGGAGGTGGTCTACCTCTGCAGAGACACCTCACTGGGGCATGAATGTGAACGAGCCCAGAGCATCTATTCAGATGCCCCCATCTAACATTTTAGGGCCTAGATTTTGAACCAGGGCTCTGACCTTAGTACAGCAGCCAGTCTAGGCTGAGCTTTTTGAAAGTCTCCAGGCCTCTGAAACTCTAACAATGGAGTTGTGCTTCCGCTCCTTAGCTATATTAGCTCCTTTACTGCAGGAAATAAGGGTCTCTTTGTCAAATAGCAAAGAAGCCCTCTGGCTCTCACACTTAGCCCTTAACTATTTGTTTAACTGTTTGCTAATGACCCTAGTTTCTCTTTCCCTGCAGGGCTTCACAGACGATTTAGCTAACCCTGCTGTTCTGGTAGGTACCACGCCCTTTCACCTACTCAATGTAGTTCCTCCCAACTGTCAAAGACTGTTTCTGGCCACCCGGTGACACTTCAGCAATTAGGCTATCACCTTGTGCCAAGGACTCTCTGTGCCCCACAGTCTATTTGGGATGGTGTCCCCTTTTCCTTCCTGGGGGTGAGCGAGGCAGTCTCCAAGCCCCATCTCTCTGCCTGCTTTCTCCAACCATTCCCATGCTGGTTTGGATTCTTTGAGAATCAGATGCCATGATGCAATGAAGCGCAAGAGATTTATTTGTGAATAAGCGAAGGAGCAGGACTAGGCAGGGAGAGTCTTCAGAATGTTCTGCAAGTCTGATATCTGTTTAAGGAGACTGGAGGAAGGAAGATTGGTTAGGAAAAGTCTCAGACTATAGCACAATTCTAAGGAAGTTTCAGCCAGGTCAGTGGAGGATCCTTCAACCAGAGTTAGAAGAGTCCTGTGCTGGGGCCCACCATGCTCAGTCATTGCTGGGAGCAACTCTGCAAAGCCCACTACACACCTCGCCCCACCCCAGATCTATGCAGCCTCTCCATGGTCCCAGAATGCAAGTGCCTTGACTCTTGTTCACCCCAGTTCTCTAAGTCAGCTGAGACTATGTAAATGCCAGCCACCAAGTGTCTGCATTTGAGGCCCCTCTGCCCTAGAAACTCAGCCAGGTGCCCCTCCTGGGCTGCCCCCACTCCCCTTACTGGCTCTCGGTGCCGGCCTGCTCTCAGGAAAGAAGAATAGTAAGGCCATGGGATAGTGGGGTGGAGGGCAGTGATAGGGAGGGCACGTTCCCTTGAAGTCTCATAATGTGAAGGCTTCCAGCTGTGTTCCCACCCTGCCTCTGTGAACTGAACTTCCACCATGGCACTCATGCTTTTGTCTAGAGCAGAATCTCCTCCAGGCTCCTCTTTTTACACTATATTCCTCAACCCCATCCTCATCCTCACTTCCCAAGGATGAAATGATTAACTCTCCAATGCTCCTCTGTGAACTCATTTTCCTGGGCCTTTCCCCGGACTAACTCTGGGCAGCAGGATCTCTGTGGAGGTGCACAGGAGGGGGTGGGCTGAAGGAAAGCCCCATTCTGAACAGCAATGAAGGACTGCATAGCAGACTGCTGTTCCTTGCCAGGAGGGTGCAGTGATTACATTTGTTTCTACATGATATTAGGCCACTTTACCTCCAGGTGTTCTAGGGAGAGATCTTTGTGTCTTTGAGGCAAGAAAGCCACCATTAATGACATGCAATGAGTGGGCTGGGAAAAGGACAGTCAGGCAGTGTTTCTGTCCCCTTGGGTGCCTTCAGAAGGTGTTGGGGGCAGAGGAGGACCTCAGAGCGGCTCATTCTGCCTGAGCACTTTCAAACTGTAACCTTCTCAGGGTGAAAATTATCCCAGCCCAAAGGCGACACCCTCTTCCCTAGCCCTGCAGCCTTGAAGGAGAGAACACTTTGTTCTTCAGGGAGAACAGACTACTGTGGTTGCTCCTGTCTGGTACAGGCAGGTGGGTCCTTGCTTGCTTCAGCAGTAGGACAAAAAGGCCAGGCAGGAGGACCTGGCCTGGGGCTTGCCTTTTGGTCAGAAGTTGTTCATATACCTCACAGGTAGAGGGGGTAGGGACAGGGAGGCTGGTCTCAAGGAGAGTGATCTCAAAGTGGAGCTGCCTCTGGGTGGTGAGGAGCATGCAAGCCCCAAGCTCTGCAACAGACCTGGAGGGGCTGGGGCTGGTTGCCAGGCATCTCTGGGCCCCAGCTTCTAAATCAGATAGCTAGATAGACAGATAGATTGATAGATAATATTGATAGATAAATAATAATGATAGATGATCAATAAATAAATAAATAATAATAGATGATTCATAGATAATGATGAGAGATGATAGATAGATAGATAGATAGATAGATAGATAGATAGATAGATAGACAGACCTTCATAGGCTTGTTTTGAAGTTAAGGGGAGTGAGGTGTGAAAAGTACCCAGGCCAGGTCTGGCATACTAAGGTCTAAAATGAAAGCTGCTGTTAAGTGTGGGTGTTTCTGTAGTAGACATTGGAGCAGCAAGTATATTCTGCTTGCCAAACTCAGATGTGTCTGAAATGTCCCATCAGTTCATCACTTAGAAAAAAATCAAATGAAATCTGACCCTCAGCCCCCATTCTGTCAGGCTTTTAGGAAACTCAGTCTCAGTCATTGTTCCAGCTCCAGGTTTCATGAGGAGCCCAGACATTGGGGAGACTGACGGCTGACACAGGGAACTGATGCGTGGGCCCTGTCCAGGCTCAGTGAGCATCTGAAGCCTATGGACTCTGCATTTCAGTGCCTCCCAGGGCTCAGTACACCCGGGTCAGGCTCTCACACCTGGGCCCAGTGACCCTGAGCCCAACAAAGCTTCCCCCTCTCTGTCCCACAACTGCCCTGGTCTTGCCAGGGGTCAGTCAGGAGTGTCTCCGGGGCTCCATCACTCACCAACCTGCAGCTCTCCCTCTGCTGGAGGAAATCCTGCTTCTCCTCTCCCTGTCAAAGGCAGGCTCCCTCACTCTCCTGACCCTCTGAGCCCCACCCACCTCTGCTCTTCAACTTGGTAAGAACTTCATAAAAGAGAAGGACAGGCTGGCTTCAGACAGCTTCTGCTTTTAGCTCTGCATCAAAACTCCCCTATGACAGGAAGGTGTGGATGGGGGAGGATTGTAAGAGAGCCAAAGGAACATTTATTTATGTACTTATTCAAGAAATCTTTTCTCACCTTGACTGGTGTGGCTCTGTTGGTTGGGTGTCATTCCACACACTAAAACTCCTCTGGTTCCATTCCTGGACAGGGCATGTGCCTGGGTTGCAGGCCAGGTCCCCAGTTGGGGGCCCATGAGAGGCAACCACACATTGATGTTTCTCTCCCTCTCTTTCTCCCTCCCTTTCTCTGGAAAGAAATAAATTAAATCTTTAAAAACTCTCTGAAAAAAAAAAAAAAAAGAAAGAAATCTTTTCTCACCCTGACTGGTGTGAGTGTCATCACACACACTGAAATGCCACTGGTTCCATTCCCAATCAGGGCACTTGCCTGTGTTACATGTTCAATCCCCAGTCAGGGTACCTATGAGAGGCAACCACTTGATGTTTCTCTCCCTTTTCCTCCCTCTCTTCCACTTTCTCTAAAAAGAAATTTTAAAATCTTTTTAAAAAAATAAAAGAGACCTTTTCTCTGTGTCAGGTGCCACCCTCACTCCAGAGTCACTAGTGAACAGCTCTGTCTCCAGAGGCTGACTGACTCCCTTGTGACAGGAGTCGGATGGTGAGTGCAGGAACAAATGTGGAAGGTGATTCGGCCCAGTGCTGGTACGCTGGAAAGAGAGTAAAAGAAAGTAGCAGAGTGGAGAATGGGGCAGGCGAGTTCATATTCAATGTCTGAATCGAGACTCCAGCCTACAGGAAAAGACATGGGCAGACATGGTACGCTCAGAGGGGACAGTCTTGGTGGGAGTCTGGAACCATGAGCGAGGCAGCGGAGCAGCAGGAGGCTGGAGAAGGTGTACGAGGCCAGGTCATGACCTTCCGGGCCACAGCAGGGTCCCATTGAGAGGATTTGAAACAGAGCAGTAACAATCTGATTTTATTTATTTATTTATTTATTTATTTATTTATTTATTTATATTTTATGTATTTACTTTGAGAGAAAAGGGATGGGAGGGAGGAAGAGAGGAAGAGAAACATCAACGTGTGAGAGATATATTGATATGCTGCCTCTCGTATGCCCTCAACTGGGGACCCTGATTTATATTTTTAAAATTTAACTTTGGCTTTAGACAGAAAATGTTTTACATGGGAGGCAAAAGTGGAAGCAGGAGACCATAAGAGGTGGTCTCTGCGGCACAGGGGGGCCATGGCTCCTGCATGACATGGGGACAGCGCCTGTCCTGCCACAGGAGACTGCGTGAGTGTCAGTATTTTCATTACATTTTTTTAACTTTAAATTGCCCTTGACATTCACTATTATACTAGTTTCAGGTGTACAGCACAGTGGTTAGACATTTATATAGCTTAGGAATGTTGATGTTTTGATTTTTCCAGCACAGCAGCTTGGCTTCCTTTAATTATCTGCTTTCCTGTGTCTCTTTTTATTTGGGATTAAACATATTCAGTTTCCCACTAAGTTATTTTAAACACCATGCCCCATCAGAGTGAAATAGTGAAATGAATTTGTGTTTATCGGTAGAAGCATGTTCTCAAAACAGGCTCTTTATCTTTTCCTGTCTTCCATTCCTGTTTGGTGGTTCAGAATCTCGGTCATTCTTCCCCAATCTCTCTCTCCTCTTATCTCCTTATAAGACTTGCATTTGCTCAAATCCTGTCCCTATTTTTGTGTCAATTTCTCTTCACACTGTTAAAGATAAGCTAGGGCACATTAAAAATTTTAAGGGTTGGACTTCCGGCCAAGATGGAGGTGTAGGCAGACACACTGTGCTTCCTATCACAACCAAAATTAAGGACAACAAAGATTTAGAAACAAGAAAACAACCAGAACTCAGAAAATCAAACTGTTTGGAAGTCCAACAACGATTCATCCAGACCGGTAAGAGGGGTGGAGTCATGGCAGGAAAAAGCGGAGGTGTGGACTCGGGCATGCAGGCAGCATCGGCTGACAGCCCCCTGGTGCACAGGTGGCGACTAGCAGAACCAGTGAGGCCACACAAGGCAGCTGGCTGACCCGGTGGTCCCACATTCACCCGCAGATAATCCAGGCAAAGGGGAAGCGGTGGAAGGGAGGGGAATCCAAGAGTGAGCAGAGCAAGCACCATTGTCTCCTCTCAGACCCTGCCCCCACATACAGCGTCACTACCCAGCAACTGGGCTGTCCCACCCTGGGGAACACCTAAGGCTCCACCCCTCACTACGTAACAGCCGCGACTAGGCCAAAAACAAACAAACAAAAAAACAAAAAAAAAAACAAAAAAAAACCCAGAAATGAAAATGGCTCAAACCTGAGAACGAATCAAAGCCCCAGAGCCAATTTATCTAAGCGATGAAGAGATTGCCAACCTATCAGATGCACAATTCAAAACCCTGGTGATCAGGATGCTTGCAGAATTGGTTGATTTTGCTCACAAATTAGATGAAAAAATGAAGGCTACAATAAGTGAAATGAAGAAAAATGCATGGGGAACCAAGAGAGATGGGAGGAAAACTGGGACTCAAATCAATGGAGTGGACCAGAAGGAAGAAAGAAACAACCAAACAAAAAACAAGGAAGAAACAAGAATTCAAAAAAATGAGAGGCTTAGGAACCTCCAGGACATCTTGAAACGTCCCAACATCCGAATTATAGGGGTACCAGAAGGGGAAGAAGAAGAGCAACAAGTGGAAAACTTGTTTGAACAAATAATAAAGGAGAACTACCCCAATCTGGCAAAGGAAATAGTCTTCCAGGAAGTCCAGGAAGCTCAGAGAGTCCCAAAGAAGTTGGACCCGAGGAGGAACACACCAAAGCACATTATAATTACATTATCCAAGATTCAAATGAAGGAGAGAATTCTAGAAGCAGCAAGGGATAAGGGGATAGTCACCTACAAAGGAGTTCCCATCAGACTGTCAGCTGATTTCTCAAAAGAGACCTTACAGGCAAGAAGGGGCTGGAAAGAGGTATTCCAAGTCATGGAAATCAAGAACCTACATCCAAGATTGCTCTATCTAGCAAAGCTGTCATTTAGAATGGAAGGGAAGATAAAGTGCTTCTCAGATAAGATCAAGTTTAAGGAGTTCATCATCACCAAGCCCTTATTATATGAAATGTTAAAGGGACTTATCTAAGAAAAAGAAGATAAAAAATATGAACAGTAAAAAGACAGCAAACTCACAGGTATTAACAACCAGACCTAAAACAAAAGCCAACTAAGGAAACCACTACAACAGGAGCAGAAATACAGAAATGGAGATCACATGGAGGGTTAGCAATAGGGGAATGGGAAGAGGAGAGAGGGGGACAAGGTACATAGAACGAGTAGCACAGATGGTGGGTAGGAAAGAGACAGGGGGAGGGCAAGAATAGTGTGGGAAATGTAGAAGCTAAAGAACTTATGACACATGGGCATGAACTAAAGGGGGGAATATGGGTGGGAGGGGGTGTGCAGGGTGGAGGGGAATGAAGGGGGGAAAATGGGACAACTGTAATAGCATAATTAATAAAATATAATTAAAAATAAAAATTTTAAGGGTTTATTGGAGCAAAAATCAACTCAAGCCAGGTAGCAGCAAACTGGAAGCAATGAGGAGCAAGTGCAGAAGTTATTTACTTGTCTATGGTTTAAAGCCTGGTTGGCTATTTGTGATTGGTTGTCCTTTGGTTTAAATTTGGTAACCTTGAGGCATAGATTTTGGTTTGCTAAGCTAGGCTACCATGACATTAGAGCTGCCTCAGTCTGATGGCCTCCTTGTTTAATTAGTTTAACAGTAAGTACCCTTTGCTATTCTGTAACGAGGAAGGACATAAAAGCTAAGCAAAGATGGCTACGATAAAAACCAGTTGTACTTAGTGATAATCATGCACTTCTTAAACACTTACTGTGTGTGTCAGGCACCAAGCTAGAAGTTTGCCTCATTTGATTTTTATGATGATCCTATGAAATGGATAGCTATTTCTGTTGTCCCCACTTTACAGAAGAAGAGAAGCTCTGGGAAACCAAACAAACCTCCCAGGTTCCGTGCTTCAGTGAAGAGAGTAGGGTGTTTTAAGGTTGGCTAACCTGGATTGAAATCAGAGGGATGTGAAGTTATGTGAGCACAAACTACAGTTCTATTCTCTGTACGTAAGTGAAGTAAGCAACATGCAAATTCAAGTTCTAATGCAATTAAGTGCCATTTATTTTCTGAGGCAACCATTCAGGCATTTTCTGTAGCAAGCCCGTGACTCTGAGGGTAAGACTAGGCCTTGAGTGAAGATGATGTTGCTGTCAGTCTAGATTTGTGCTCACAGATGTGGAATGGTCCCTGGAAGCTACAGGGACCTACCCACTCCAAGAAGACAGAGCTCGTGAAGCTGCTAAGCCGGTGCCAGGCTATGACTCTTCATTTACATGCCTGGCCACTGTTACTGACATCTGGCCATCACACATATGCACGCATGCACACACCAACTAGAATCAGGATGTGCTAGAAAATGTGACTTCTGTATAGGAAGCTGAAAATCTAAAAATTGCCATCTGGATATTTTGTCTTTTTATGTTTGTTTTTTGTTTTCAAACACAATAAGACAGCCTCTCTGGACAGCACATTTGGGGGGTTATTCAGGCAATGTCATCCGCAGCTTGCTTCCTCTCTGTCCTTCTTGCTCCCAGCTGCTGTGTCCAGCACTGCAGCCTGAGTGGGGTAGAAAGTGGGTCAGTGGATGAAGAATCTAAGGCTGTGCCTGCCTTGTTCTTTGACTGGGACCGCTGACAGGCCAGGTCTCTTCTCTCTGTCCTTGCTCATGCTGCCATGAAGATTTCTTTTCCATTTTATGAAACCTAAATGAAGTCTCTTCTAGTAGAGTGTGACCCTCATTCTCTGCATAAACAGCCCTTTAATTGTTTTATGTATTTTATGAAGGCTGGTATAGCTTTTCTAAGGAAGTCAAATAAGGAGTTGGTAAGCATAAGATCTTAGCAAATACTACCCATAACTACTAGTATTAGTACTACAATGACTGCAGCCACTACTGCTACTACCATAGGTACTATTGGTACAGGGTCATGCCTTCTAAATCTCTCATATTGGTGAAGGGTGCTGGGTACACAACAGACACTTAATAAACACTCAGCTTATCCTTGAGTTTCACTACCTATAAGACTCTCATTAGTGTTTCCCAAACTGCAGTCATTTCCCCGTTCCCTTTGCACGTTGCTGCACCATCTGTAGGATTACTTTTTTCAGTATTTTTATATCCATGGATTACCTTTGTTTTACTTGATTTCTTTTATAATCTGTTTATTACATCACTTCCACAAATAGAAAACCAGCACCACATAGATAAAGTAGAAGGGAACAGTCAACCTAATTTATAACTATTTTTTAAAAGTTTGTCCATGTGCCATCAAAGACTTCTCCTAGTTACCTATGAGCTAGGAAACTGATGTCGGAGCTTTACTACTCAGAAGGGGCTGTGGCAGAGGCTGTCAGCGCCCTGGAGGCCTTACTGCTTCCCTGGGCTCTTGACCCTTCAACTGCTGGGGTCTGCACCTTTGTACCAGAGGATTTTTTCCAGAAGTCCCCTCTGCCCTGCTCTACAGGCTGCCAGGGAACTCACGCCCTGAGACTACCCTCAAGCAGTGACTGATGGGGGCTGGTGTGGAAGCACTGAATTGCCTCAGCGTTCTGATAGAAGACTTTGGAGGTATGTCTTTTCCATGCTTTCCCAGGGTTTCTCTGGTCACTCACTGTAGTCGCTGGCTCACCAACACGCCCCTGTTGGTTGCTTTTCTTTTCCTCTGTCACCTTCCCAGCCCTTTATCGACATCCCTTTACCTTCCACTTACAGTAGTTGCTCTCAAATCTTTGTTTCCATGTCTGCCTCTCAGGGGAGCCCAAACCAAGTTAGCAGCTCCTTGCAAGTCAGGGGACGATGGTCATTTTGACACTTCCCAGGTGATGTTTGCATGATATGTACTCTATTTAACTGTGTGCCATCTGTGCAGATTTATCAAATCATGAATGGCAACAAGTACAACTACACTTGGCAAATATTTTTTTAATATATTTTGTTGATTATGTTATTACAGTTGTCCCATTCCCCCCTTCATTCCCCTCCACCATGCATACCCCCTCCCACCCACATTCCCCACCTTTAGTTCATGTCCATGTATCATAAGTTCTTTAGCTTCTACATTTCCCATACTATTCTTGCCATCCCCCTATTTTCTACCATCTATGCTACTTATTCTCTGTACCCTTTCCCCCTCTCTCCTCCTCCCACTCCCCTGTTGCTGACCCTCCATGTGATCTCCATTTCTGTGTTTCTGTTCCTGTTCTATTGTTTGCTTAGTTTGCTTTTGTTTTAGGTGTGGTTGTTAATATCTGTGAGTTTGCTGTCTTTTCACTGTCATATTTTTATCTTGTTTTTCTTAGATAAATCCCTTTCACATTTCGTATAATAAGGGGTTGGTGATGATGAACTCCTTTAACTTGACCTTATCTGAGAAGCACTTTATTTTCCCTTCCATTCTAAATGACAGCTTCACTGGATAGAGCAATCTTGGATGTAGGTCCTTGCCTTTCATGACTTGGAATACTTCTTTCCAGCCCCTTCTTGCCTGGAAGGTCTCTTTTGAGAAATCAGCTGACAGTCTGATGGGAACTCCTTTGTAAGTGGCTGTCCCCTTATCTCTAGCTGCTTCTAGAATTCTCCCCTTCATTTTAATCTTGGCTAATGTAATTATGATGTGCCTTAGTGTGTTCCTCCTTGGGTCCAACTTCTTTGGGACTCTCTGAGCTTCCTGGATTTCCTGGTAGTCTATTTCCTTTGCCAGATTGGGGTAGTTCTCCTTTATTATTTCTTCAAATAAGTTTTCCACTGGTTGCTCTTCTTCTTCTCCTTCTGGTACCCCTATAATTCAGATGTTGGGACATTTAAAGATGTCCTGGAGGTTCCTAAGCCTCTCCTCATTTTTTTTGAATTCTTGTTTCTTCATTCTTTTCTGTTTGGTTGTTTCTTTCTTCCTTCTGGTCCACTCCTTGATTTGAGTCCCAGTTTTCTTCCCATTACTATTAGTTCCCTGTGCATTTTCCTTCATTTCACTTAGTGTAGCCTTTATTTGTTCATCTAATTTGCGACCAAAATCAGCGAATTCTGTGAGCATCCTGATCACCAGTGCTTTGAACTGTGCATCTGATAGGTTGCCTATCTCTTGGTCACTTAAAAGTATTGGCTCTGGAGGTTTGATTTGTTCTTTCCTTTGAGCCATTTTTTCCCTGGTCTGGTTGTTCCTGTTAAGTATGAGGGGGGGAGCCTTAGGTGTCCACCAGGGCGGGGCAACCCACTCGCTGAGTTGTGATGCTGTATGTGGGTGGGGGTGGGGACCAACAGGGAACAATGGCGCTTGCTCCTCTGTCTTGCATTTCAGTCCCCTCTGTGAGGCTAGGAGTCTCTCCCGGCCCGTCAACCCCCACAAGTGTTTTCAATTGGTGCTTTTAGGCTTTATTTCCTGCGTAACTGGGTTATGCAGTTTGTCTCACTGCCTGGTTTATCTGCAGGCGAATGTGTGACTGTGGTCAGCCGCCTTGTGCGCCTCACTTGGTCTGCTTGTTGCCTCCCCATGCCCGGTAACTGCCGCCTGTGCACCTGGGGTGTGCCAACCGCCGCCTCCGCATTTGGGACCACTACTTTTTCTGGCCACTGCTTTTTCTGGCTGCAATCCCTCTCTGCTGGCTATCAGTTCTGCCCCTCTTACCAGTCTGGGTGAATCGTGTTGGACTTCTGTACAATTCAATTTTCTATCTGTTCTGATTGTTTTGGGATTCTAAATTTTTGTTGTTCTTGATTTTGGTTGTGAGAGGAGGAACCGTGTGTCCACCTATGCTTCCATCTTGGCCAGAAGTCCAAATATTTTTTCCAGGTCACATTTTTCTACTGAAGTAAGAATTTGAAAATACCATGCAGAAAAAAGTTAAACTAAATCTAAATGGTTTCCTAAAGTAATGGCTTTTCCCAATGCACACAGGTAAACATGAGGTAAAGGTTTTATTTGGAAATGTCCCCCAGTGGAGGAAAGTCAATATGCTTAAGTCCTGGAGTTACTAAGCAGAGAAGTGGGTTATAATGCAAATAATGACTTTGAGAGAATAGTTGAAGGAGATATTCACCAAGCAGTACTACCATCACAATAGTGATCATGGTTAGTAATTTCAAAACCCTCACAATTTTATCATGCATGCTCTCATTATATGTATACACACACACAGTATGTGTATGTGTATGTGTGTGTATACACTCTGAGTATATATATATAAATATACCCCATATATATATATATACACACACACGCACATGCACACACACTCTGAAGTATGTATGTATACTCCAGAGAAAGAGAAAGTAAGGGACTGAACCTGCAACCTAGGAGTCAAGCTGGCAACCTTTCAGCTTACAGAATGAAGCTCCGATAAACCGAGCCACACCAGCTAGGCCTATGTGCTCTCATTTCATTGAACCTTCTCTATAAAAGCTATGCCATGCTGTGGCCTGGAGGCTCAGGTGTTGGGAGCATTGTCCCATGCACCAAGAGGTTGCTGGTTCAATCTCTGGACAGGGAGCATATGGGAGGAAACTGATTGATGTTTCTCTTTCACCTTGATGTCTCTCTTTCTCTCTCTCAATGAAAAAAAAAAAGGCATACCATTATCTCAGGCAAAAACTCAGTCCAGGGAATGAAAAAAAAAAACAATAAAAACTACTTAGATTAAAAGGGCAAGTTTATTCTGCTTTGTTGATCCAGATGCTTGACTTATTTTTCACTTTGTTTTTTCAGATGGTCCAACATTAGTGCAGTTCCTTTCAAAGACTCCTTACTTGCTTACCTGATTTTCAGATTGTTCTTTCAGCCCTTGGTGGGGTTGCTTAGCAATGGAAGTCACCACAGCAATCTAGCTGTGCAGATTTCCAGGTGCTGGGGATATGGTGGTGAGCAAAGGAGAACAAAACCCAGACTTATGGAGCTTATAGACTAGGGAGAAGTTTAAGCCATTAATCAAACAAACAAATAATTATAAAGTGTTAGTGCTATGAAGGAAGAAAATGGTATGTTTTGAGAGTGAAATCAAGGAAGTACTTAATTATTTGTATGAAGATTATCAGTTGGAGGTGGTGTTCAGTTAGGAGAAATAGAAACCTGATGACCAGTAGTTTAAACAATTTAGGGTTTGTTTCTTCCTGGAGGCAGGATGAGAAGTCTAAAAGTAAGCAGACCAGGGCTGGTGTTGCAGCCCTGCAATGTCATCAGGGCCTTAGGTTCCTTCTATCTTTCTGATCTGCCACCATTGGAGTACAGTCCTTGACCTCAGGCCCAGGGGAAGTCTGGGAGAGTTCCATTTATCAGGCAAGGAAGGAGGGCCAAAGACAAACAGGGCTGGCTTGTTTGCCAGTTGAATTGACCTCCCTTTTAGGGAAATTTTCTGCAAGTAAATCTAACAGCTTCTGTTCACACCTTATTGGCTTGAACTGTGTCACTTGGCCACCCCAATTGGAAGGGAGGCTGGGAAATGCAGTGATTTATTGAGAACTTCATCACCAACCAAATTGGAACAGTGTTAATTAGAAAGAAGGGAGAGTAGATCTTGGATAGGTACCTAGCAATCTCTGCCACAGAATAAATTTAGCTCCTATTACCAAACCAAGGTCCTTCTGGCCAGACCATTCATGAAAATAGAATGACACTGAGTTTTGTAAGGTAGAGCAGAAATTTTATTCTTTGATCAAGGAAGGAGGAGGGTGAGCTCATGCTCTAAGGGCACTTTCTCCCCAATTGGTGAGGAGCCTTCTTTCTTTATAGGCTGTGGTGTGAAATGATTAAATTATTTTAGGCACATGTAGTTATTCTTCTGTTGCACTCAGCCCTTTTGCACACAGTGCTCCATCACCATGTTGGTTTTTACACTCGGCACCTTGGTCCTTGCCGTCAGCACCTTGGACTTTGCACTCGGCACCTTGGACTTTGAGGTCAGGAATCCTTTCAGTTCTTACAAGTCAGCATAGCTCCTGACAGTTTAGGTATTGAGAAATGTTATGGTCTTTTGGATGACAGCCCAGTGACACTCCTTTGAGGAAGTGACATCTAAGCTAAGACCTAAAAATGCAGAAGAATTAGCTAGGTTAAGAGCAGTGGAGAGGCATTCCAGGAAGAGAGACCAGCAATATGTGAAAGAGGGAAAGAAGGGGAGGTGGCAACAAGCTTAATTTTCCAGGGCTTAATTGAGCATCCCATAGTGAGTAAGGTGAGAACATTCCAGCCCATTCCTGGTTTCCCATTGAAAGGCACAAGGAGTACAGTCAAATAATAGAAGAATGCTGAGGAGGAATATGAAGTGACTGTTCTCAGACAGAGAATAGTCTACATATATCACCATTTCTCCGTGACTCATCCCTTTCCAAATATCTTTGATTTTGAGCACTTAGTACTTGTTCCACCTAAAGCATGAAATGGTGGTCCTTCTTCCAGCCAAACTCCTGGTCATCTTTGTTCTGGGTTTTGAAAAAAAGACATCCTGCTTCCTGTCCTTGCTTCCTGGCTGCAGCCTCTGGTTCTGCCCACTTCTTGGTCTCACAGTGTGTTTCCACCTCAAGCTCTCTAACAGAACCATAGATCACTTTTCTCTTCCACAGTTACTAGTAAGTTATACAGACATATCACTGTGGGAAATAACTTCTCTCCCTCTGTGGGTCTTTTTCCCCCCTCTCAAATCACTTTGTTTTGTTTTTTCTTAGGTTACTTTCCTAGACTCTCTCTGCAAATGCAGAAAGAACCAAAGCAGGTGTTGAGGGCTTGGTCCTCCTGGGGAACATAGTAGAGCAACCTTGGTTCAAGACCAGAAATGATGTAATCAGGTCACTGGCAACAAAACAACGACTACAAACAATCCGTTTTTTGTCCTGGGTGCGGGTATTGAGCTGGAACACAATGGAACACAATGGCCAGCAGGGGGAGCACAGCATGCCTCATCTGAGAGAACAGCTCTGGCACTCCTAGGCTGGCTGATCTTAAGCCAGTTCTTTGACTCCTGTAAATTACCC
>PVKU01008118.1:0-77571 GCA_004027475.1 Anoura caudifer | reverse complement strand
TGCTTTCTGGAAATTCTTGTTAGGGTCTGTGGCTTCCCTTCTTCACTAAGGCTAACCCCTCGGCCCAGGGCACTCTCGCCTCCCTCCCAGGCCCGGCTTGCTGCCACCTTTCCAAGGTTCAGAGGCTTAGATCTCTCAGAAGCCCCTTCTAAGTACCCTAGGCTAGGTCAAGGCCATCTCATCTCCCTGCAGAGCCACTCTTCTTCATCCTTTGTCTGGGTACCCACAGTGCCAGTGCCACTCACTTGAGCACGTGTCCCCTCCAAGCTCCTTGTCCCTTCCTGCCTCAATTGCTGGACTGAGAGTCCTTTGTGCACAGGGACCAGGTAGAGTCATCTGTGTGTGGCCCACGCCAGCCAGAGAACAAGGGAGGCTTGAGGACCATATGCTGGTCCCCTTCCTATCAGGCCCTCAGACCAGAAGTCGTGGCCCTCGGTGTCTCCTCTTTGTCCCTTGTTCTCCTCCAGGCCCCACTGCCTCTTGCCATTCTGTACCTTGGGTGGATGGTAGGTGGGGGGAGTGGTGTAGTTAATATTTCCTGTGTCCATGCCCAGTTGCCAATATCTTTTTCTCCCCTCCATGCCACCCCATTGTCTTGCCTGACTGGGAGCCAGTCTAACAGATTTCTTTATACTTAGCACAAGGTCAGGTGCTGTCTCAGGGTGTTTTTAGTTGAATGTCTGCAATGTCTGTTTTTCCTCTGGCAAATTCTATCCATTCAACAAGACTGAATTCAGATGTCCCCTCTTCCTGGAAGCCTTCCCTGACTTCACCACACAGTTAGTCTCTTTCTCATATCTCTCTGAAGTGCCTACTTTGACCAGCTGTGCCCAGGTCAGACTCCCCCACCTAGTTAGGGGCTCCTGAGGGATGGGCCCAGGTCTGACTTGTGTCTGGGTCCCCAGCTTTGTTACACAAAGATCTGACCCATGAAAGGTAGCAGGAAGCATTTGTTCATTGAACAAATGAATAAATGAACATACTATGAGTATTGTCTCCTTACCTGTTCAACTTTGCTCTCCCGGATGCCTGTTCTTTATTCTGGCCATCTTGCTGTAGGGCCCCAGAAAACACCTCCCACCCCCAAAAGGAACCTGCAGGCAACAAAAAGAAGCCCTCAGGGAGTAAAGCGGAGCCGGGTGACCACCTTGCTTACGGCTTTGCCCACGGGGACGGTGCTGACAGACAAGTGTGGACGACACTGGAAGCTGGGAGCCCTTCGGAGCAGGGACGACCAGGGCATTCTCTATGAAGGTACACTGTTTACGGGCGGGGGAAGGCTATCTTGCAACCAGGGCATGGGAAGGGAAATCCCCTTCTGAGAATGAAAATGGAAGCCATATCTCAGTTGCAGATCTGTCTCTAGGCAGCTTCTTCTTAAACTTGGGTCTGCAGAATACCCACCTACAGCGGCCAGGCAGGTAGAGTAAATGAGTACAGGAGGCTGGGGGTAAGGCGATTGGGAGTGGTAGCGACTGTGGCCAACCAGAGAGCACTCTCCTTCAGCTCCAGCTACTGTTGTCATGTGGGAATGCAAGCCGAGTGTGACTGAATGATAAGGATGATAACTCTACCCTAGAGAGATAGGATGGCCCCCCTACCCTGCACACATTTGGTTTCAATGTTGAGCCTGATGATGTCACACACCAAGAGGATATGAAAGGTTTATTTCCTGCAGAGTTGTCTCTGGCAGGGGAGCAGGTCTGAAATGTCCTGAGATGACAAGGAAAGGCACCTGGATCGAGTTTTTATTGTGGTTAAGAAGTGAGGTCAGAGTGAGCGTTCCCACATGAGGCCAGAACTCTCCCACCAGGACCCAAGGGAAGAACCCCAGGCTTTCCCACCAGCTCACGCAGCTGTGGGATGGAAAGGGAAGGGGCAGGGCCAGACCTAAATCTGTCAGCAGTCAAACATCAAACAATGGACACCTTGTTACAGTGAAGAAAATAACTGTGCTAGAAGTGTTAGTAATAACATTCATTGAGCTCTTACCCAAGGCCAGGCCCTGTTCTGAGCCCTTAGGTGGTTTCAGGGAGTTTTAGACCGTCTTTTAAGATAAAACTTTTATAACATAAAATTCACCATGTTCAAGTCTACAGTTCACTGGGGTTTAGTATAGTCAGACAGCATACCAATTGGATATCAGTTATGGGCCACCCTTGATCTGTAGCTGAGGGACCCCTGAGGGGCTAAAGGCTGCCTGTGGTGGGCAGGGTGGGGCTGGACTAAGGCAGCAAGTCCTCCATGGAGGGGGTCTGCATCCATCACACGGCATTTACCCATGTATGTGGACAAAGGCCAACAGGGTGGGTCACGGTCCCCAGGGATGCACTAGGGGACCACGGGCCTCTCATGCCACCATCCATCACAGCAAAAGGACATAGCAGAGTTGGCAAAGAAGAGAGGCACGTGGGACGAAGTGGGGGAGACGAGCCCGCACAGCTTCCAGAGCTTTCTTCCTGTGGAGTCACACAGGACACACTGCAAGATGAGACAGCGCATGCACACTGTCAGAGACTCCACACCCAGGGTTTTTACTGGGGGCTGGTCATGCGGGCACCCTCTGCCTGGAACATAGCAGTGTGCCAGCCTCCAGAAGGAAAGTAGATGTTCAGCAGAACAGTTTGGGCACAGGGAGCCCCTCTGATTGGTCACAGCAGTGGTCCCCAACCTTCTTGGCACCAGGGACTGGTTATGTGGAAGACAGTTTTTCCACAGACTGGGGTGGGGAGGGGATGGTTCCGGGATGATTCAAGCAGATTACATTCAAGCTCACCTCCTGCTGTGTGGCCCAGTGTCTGACAGGCCCAGACCGGTACAGGTCTGCAGCATAGAGGTTGGGGACACCTGGGTTAGAAAAAGCTGGAACCCTTTCTAAATCCAGGTTCCCAGGTACCAGCCAAGGGCAGCTTTGTGAGCAGGCCTTTCCAAGGATAGCAGTCCCGGGCCTGCTTTGTTAACCCTTTTGCGTAGCTGGCTATTAACAGAGAGAAAGAGGGAGAAAAAAAAAAGAACCTGTTTGAAAATAAGGAGGAGCAGGTCTTACAAGCCAAGAACACACTGGACCCTGTGGGAACCAGGCAGCTGAAACCCCTGCTCATTCCCAGGGAGTGTGGGGATGATGCACTCACTTTCCCTGTAGATTATGACCTCGCTCCTTTTGTCCATCCACAGCTGAGTCTTTCTCTACCTCTGAGTCCACCAGTGAGTCAAGTGCCCAGAAACAAAGATTCTCGCTGAAACTAGTGAGTGGCCCTGTGGGGGTGCCTGAGGTGGGGGCAGGGCCATGCTGAGGGGAGGGCCTGGGGCTTTGGCCACTGCACCACAATCTCCACGCCTGTCTGTGGGCTGGGGCAGGCAGGAGAGCAAGAAGCAGTGGTACCCTGGGCAGGGCCCGTCCCCCTTGGGGCCTCAGGTCCTTCCTCTCACAGGGCCCCTCCGAAGCTGCAGCCAGGTCCACGCCTGACTGCCTCCGATGCCTCCCGCTGTTACACCTGGCAGGCGCCTTCCCTCTCCAAGCTGACTTGTCTCATCTGTGAGATGGAGCCAATAATACCCACATCAGGTGGCCCATTCGCCCACTGCTCACCTTGAAGGATGGGTTTACTGAGCACCTGCTCTAACATGTAACTGTGCTGGGTGTTGAGGTTCAACAGAGAACCTGGGCTGAGGAGTCCCTGGGCTGAGGAGTCAATGAAATCACGCCTGACCTTAAAATACAGGAAACATTCACTCAAGGGGGGCCAAAATGAAAAAAATAAACCGAGAAAGTGAGAGCAACCAGGTGGGCAAGTCATGTCCTTCAGTACAGAGGAAGTGCCTACTAAAGGGCATGGTCATGGTTGGCTGCCTCACCGTCACCCCTGAGTGGAGGAATTATGGGTGACTTTTATTTATTTGGATTTTCTCTCTCTCTCCTGGAAAACCAGGGCAGCTGGATTGGGCCCCTCCCTTGGCCCTAGATGGAGGCCGTGTGAGTGGTTTGAGCAAGGGCTCCGGGCCAGGCTCCATGCCAGGCTCCACCTGCTTGTGGAGAGCTTGTTCCGGCCCCACTCCGGGCCGAGAGCCTCACAGGCAAGCCTGTGGGGTGGTTGCTGCGTTTCCCCTTTTGCCAGATGAGGAAATGGGGACTCAGTGCCTTGCCCAGGGACACTCAGCATGCAGGTTTCTTTGTTCACAGCTTTAGCTCCAATGCCAAAAACAATACCCAGCACATAGTAGGTGTTTTGTAGAAAGAATGAATGAATGACAGATCTGGGATTGGAACCTGCTTCCCTTCGACCCTATGCTTTTAAGAACTCAGCTGTACTAGTTGTATTTAATTAAAATATTTGGCTTTACTGCTAGAAAAAGATGACCCAATGTTAACAAATGGTCCTAGGAAAAATAGTATTTTATTGCCCTTTCAGTTAAAAGTCAGGGACAGTGGTCCAGGGCTGACATGATGGTTCCATGACTGAGAGGCCCAGTTTCCTTCTCTCGTTGCTCCAACATCCTCAACCCATAACTTTCATCCCATGGGCTGAAATGGCTGCTCCAGCTCCCACCATCACATATGCATTCCAGCCAACAGGAACAGGAGAAGAGGAAAGGCAGGGCCGGCCCCCTCCCACTAAGGACATAACTGAGGAACTTGCCTGCATCTCTTCTGCTCACACCCCCATTGTCTAGAACTTACCATGTGGTGATTCCTCACTTCAAAGGAGGCTCAGAAATCTAGCTTTTAGCTGAAGGCCATACATGTAGGGAAAACTTGTTGATCCCGTCACAAGAGGAAGAAAAGGAGCCCTGGCAATGGGAGATAACGTGGAGCCTCTGACACATGTTCATGGGTAGCAAGCACCCTGGGAAATTCGGTTCTGCTCTGCGGGACATGGTGGGGAACCTGGGTTGTTGCTGGCATTGCCCCAGGGTGATGAGCTGGGGTCCCTTGTCCCAGAGACTCCAGTGGGACAGCTTTCTCCCCTCCATCCCACGCTAGGATGCCAAGGACGGGCGCTTGTTCAATGAGCAGCACTTCTTCCAGCGGGCCGCCAAGCCTTTGCAAGGTATTCTTCGGTGAGGTGGGCAAGGGCGAGAGACGTGGGGGTGCCAGCTTGGTGCAGGCAACTGGCCTCTCCCTGAAGGTGTGGGAAGCATGGGGGTCAAATGACCCAGCTTTGCTCTTATCACCCCTCAGTCCTCAGGCCTCACAGGACAGACAGCATGCGCTGAGGCCAGCTCGAACCAGCTCTCGAGAGCCAAGGATTAAGTTTTCAAAATTAGTTCAAGCCTGTTGTTAAACATAGCCATTACTTAAATTAATTATGTCAATGAACCATTATATAAATTAGATTAAGAGCAAGGGTGATAAATATTCAAAACTTGTCACTTCCCAATTATTTGTCTATGTTTCTGTTATCCGTACCCTTGAGATTATGCATGTTCGCTGTGCCCAGATGATGGAAACACCACATAACTGCGCTGCTGTGCATCCTTTCCCACCTCCACGTTCTGTGGTGTCACAGCAGTAACTCGAAGTCAGCCACAGTGAGAGTATTTACACCACTGAGATTGGCCAACACTACACACCAGGCTCTTCCCCCTGGACAGCCGGTTAATTCAGCTTTTATCAGCACGGCTCTGGGTCCGTGCCATCCGACTGAGACCCTGGAGCATGGGCTGGCGTCCAGTGACACTGTGACCAGTTCAAACATTTCCTGATCTTATCAGCTGTGTTTGTGTATTCAGCAGTTCTGCCGTTCTTATCCCTTCCACTCACTCCAGATCTGTATATTCTTTCTCCCATGTTCACCCCTTGTCACCTGCACACAGAGATGACAGACATTCAGGGGTCAACCAGGCCTACCCTGTCAGCACACCCATTGTCAACCCACCCACAGAGGTGGCGTCTCCAACCAGGACACTGGGGTCTGGCCTGGGCTTGGGCGCACTCTGCTTCTGATCTGAGAATGGGTGTTGTCCCCATGGGCCTGGGACCAGGGGGCTCTAACCTCTCAGGTCCCTGCCTCCCATAGTGAACAAGTGGAAGAAGCTGCAACAGACCCCCCTACTGGCCATCCCCACCTGTGTCGGTTTTGGCATTCATGAGGACAGGTACAGGTGAGTTGCCACCTCACTGGGCCCTTTTTTTCTCTCCCTGTCATGTGCTTGGGCATGGCTGGGACCCTGGGGCCCCTGGCCAGGTAGCTGCTTCCTTCCTTTCTCCCTCTTTGAGCCAGGCTGACCCCCTTCAGTCAGAACCCTTCATCTTGCTCGGGACCAGGACCTCGTAGCCACCCAGCCATAGTCCATCCTTGGTGGCCTTTGTTCTGGCCCCTCCCCTGGTCATCTTTCCCACCTCCTGGGATACGCGTGTCTTCCAGGTTCTTGGTGTTCCCCATGCTGGGGAGGAGCCTCCAGTCAGTCCTGGATGACAGCCCAAAGCATATAATACCTATGCTGTCTGCGTTCCAGATGGCCTACCGGCTGGTAGGTACCCAAGCACCGCTGGCTCCCTGCGGGGGGATGGCTGCCGGGTTCCGGCCTATCCGTCTACCCACTGACACTTTCAGTCTGCACCTGCCCGACCCTGGGGACCCACACACTTACTGATGCAGGCAAACACCAGGCTGTTAGAACCAGGGGATAAGCACAAGGGGCGTTCCAGGGCCGTGGGAGGTGAGGGTGGGGCCCCAGCCTCAAATTGAGGGCTTCAGTTGGGCTTCCTGATGGAGATCCTTTGTGGGGCAGGAGTGGGAAGGACCAAGGTGCTGGGCGGAGTGGGAGTGGACATACGTGAAGAGACTATTCAGGCTAAGGGTATAGCTTAGGCAAAGGCTTATATGGGACTAACGTTCATTCATTCATTCCTTTATCCATCCTGCCTTTTATTTTTTAGATTTTATTTATTTATTTTTAGAGAGAGGGGAAGAGAGAGAGAGAGAGATGTCAATGTGTGGTTGCCTCTCATGTGCCCCCCACTGGAGACCTGTCCCACAACCCAGGCATGTGTCCTGACTGGGAATCGAACCACCGACCCTTTGGTTCACAGGCCGGCATCAGTTCACAGAGCCACATCAGCCAGGGCCATCCTTTCATTAAATGTTTACGAGGTCCCTGGTGGGTGTCAGGCACTGTCCCAGGGGCTGGGAGTACAGTAGGGAGTAGCGCAGATGAGGGTTTTATGTCTAGTCAAAGAGGATGAAGTTAAAACAGTTGCACAAATTAAGAAAAGTTCCTGAGTAGAAATGTCCGCCTGCTATGATGGTGAATAAGAAGATGGAATTTAAATTGGGGAAGGCATAGATGTGGCAAGAGGGTGACACATTAGGTGAGTCCCAAAGATTTTTATGCCGAATGTCTGCACTGCAGCATGCAGAGGGACAAAGGGTAAGAGATTATGTAGAGAGAGCAGTAGGAACCAGATCACACAGGGCCTTGAATACCAGGCTGAGGAGCTGGAACTCTGTCCTGAGGCACGGGGGAGCCATGGCAGGATTGGGAGCAGCAGAGGGGCACAGTCAGCTCTGCATGCAGAAGAGGTCCCTCCCCTGTGGGTCTTGAGGGGAGGACCAGGAGAGGGCAAGGCCTGAGGAGAGGCATCAGGCTGTGAGGCTGGAGAGTTTGCAGGACAAGCAGAACTTGGTGCATAGTTAACCCTAGGGGTCAAGGGCACCTTTGGGATGCCATCACAATGTAACTAACACCAAGGCAGTTCAGTGTATGAGTCTGGAGCTCAGTGGAGAAGTCAGAGTGAGAGATAAAAATATAAATTACTTAACTTATTTCTGTTCTCTAGGAGAAACAAGAAGAACTCTTTGATATATGCAGATGTCGGGGGATTTTTTGTCAGGGGGCAATAAGTAACCAACTTCTCCCCTTCTTGGGTTTGCAATCAACTAAGAAAGAGATCTAAGAAATAGAAAATCAAATGTTGGCTTTACTGCTGAATTTTTTTAAAGATTTTATTTATTTATTTTTAGAGAGATGGGAAGAGAAGGAGAAAGAGAGAGAGAGAAACATCAATGTTTCTCTGCAATCCGGGCATGTGCCCTGACTGGGAATCGAATAATGACCCTGTGGTTCGCAGGCCTGTGCTCAATCCACTGAGCCACACCAGGGCATGAGTTTTTTAAAGCCTTATTAGAAAACCTGCTTCGATGTGCTCTCAGAGTGGACTTCCTAATGCTCCCCACAGAATGAGTCAGGCCTAACCCCCACCACCACCCTGGTCACAAGCAAGCCATATGACCACAGGCCCAACAGCAGGGACTCAGTCGCCGGGCTTTGCATTACAGCCGCTTAGTGTGAGTCATGCTGCTCATGGAGGTCCTTTTTCCTCCCCAGCTGGATGCCCTGGAGTTCCTCCATGAGAACGATTATGTTCACGGAAATGTGACAGCTGACAATATCTTTGTGAACCCAGAGGACCCGAGCCAGGTAATAGGTCCTCCCCACCTTGGAACTCCCTGGGTTTAGGATCTCACCTATCTCAAAACTTCCATTTATTTCAGTTTCTTAAAATTGATTTTAGAGAGACAGGGATGGAAAAAGAGAGAGAGAAAGAAACATTGATTTGTTGTTCCACTTATTTACTAATCATTGGTTGTTCTTGTATGTGCCCTGACTGGGGATTGAGCCCACAACCTTGATATATCAGGAAGACACTCTGATGAACTGAGCTACCTGGCTAGGGCAAAACTAGAGATGAGCAGCAACGTAACAGAAAAATGGATAAAGGATAGGAAAAGCAGTTAGTTGAAAAAGAAATCCACAGGCTAGTTAAATATACGAAAAGATGCTCAACCTCCCTGACAATCATTGAAATGAAAATTAAAACATACTGTTTTTTAACCCTTTGAGCAGACAAAATTTAAAAGCATGGTAATATCTATGATGATAAAAGGATATAAAGATATAAAAGTTCAGCTCTCAATTTCTGGTCAAGATGGCATCATAGGTAGACACACTTCACCTCCTGGCACAGCTGTGTGAAGGATCACCGCTAACCTCAAAACAAAAACAACCCAGAACTGCCGGAGAATCGAACTGTATGGAAGTCCAGTGGCCAAGGATTTGAAGAAGCCGTGTTCATCCAGACGGATAGGAGGGGTAGAGACAGAGAGCCAGGGTGGAGGGGACGCAACGTGGTGGTAACATGGCAGTCGTGGCAGCCATCGGAACAGGTGGTTTCATGTTCACATGCAGTTGATATAAATTGGGGGATACCTGGGGATCAAGCGATCCCAGCCCTGGGCCAGACGACACAGCCCCGGGTTCCAGCACTGGAAAAATAAAGTCTCGTAACTTCTGGCTGTAAAAACCAGTGGGGGTTAGGGTGGTGGAAGAAACTGCCAGTCTCAGGAGAGTCCATTTCAAGGGCCCACATGATCCTAGAACATACACACCCCACCTATTCTGGGAACCACCACCAGGGCAATAGCTAGAGGGCACCAGTTGCCTACAGGAAGTGGGGGAAGTGACCGGAAATGGGGGATGTGCCGAGCAAGCCTCCAGCAGCCAGAAAACATCACTGTCCCCTATCTGACCCCTCCCCCACATACAGTGCCACAAAACAGTGAAGCAGGTTGCCCTGCCCTGGAAATCACCTAAAGCTCTGCCCTGCACAATGTAACAGGTGCACCAAGTCAGGGAGTCAAACCAGCTCTATCTAATAGAAACAAACACAGGGAGGCTGCCAAACTGAGGAGACAAAGAAATATGGCTCAAATAAAAGAACAGAACAAAACCCCCCAAAAAGAACTAAACAAAATGGAGATAGCCAACCTATTAGATGCAGAGTTCAAAACACTGGTGATCAGGATTCTCAAAGAATTCTAAAAGTATGGCAAAAGCATAAAGAAATAAATGAAGGCTACACTAAGTGAAATAAAAGTCCACAGGGAACCAACAGTGAAGGGAGGGAAGCCAGGGTTCAAATCATCGATTTGGAACATAAGGAATAAACCATCAACCAGAACAAAATGAAGAAACAATTTTTTTTTAATGAGAGATTAGGAAGACTGGGACATCTCCAAAAGTTTGAACATCCAAATCATAGGGATGCTAGAAGTAGAAGAGGAAGAGCAAGAAATTGAAAACGTACTTGAAAAAGTAATGAAAGATACCTTCCCTAATTTGGTGAAGGAAATAGGCATACAAGTCCAGGGATATACAGAGAATACCAGGTAAGTTGGACCCAAAGAGGACCACACCAAGATATATCACAATTAAAATGCCAAAGCTTAAAGGTAAAGAGAGAATCTTAAAGACAGCAAAAGAAAAGCAGAGTTCCCATAAGACTATCAGATGATTACTCAAAAGAAACTTTGCAGGCAATAAGGGACTGGCAAGAAGTATTCAACGTGATGAAAAGCAAGGACCTACAACCTAGGTTACTCTGTCCAGCAAAGCTGTCATTAAGAATGGAAGGACAGGTAAAGCTCTTCCCAGACAAGGTAAAGCTAAAGGAGTTCATCATTACCAAGCCCTTATTATATGAAATGTTAAGGGGACTTATTTAAAGAAGATCAAAACTATGAACATTAAAATGACAACAAACACAACTCTCAACAACTGAATCTAAAAAGCTAAAGCAAACAGGAACAGAATCATAAATATGGAGATCATTTGGAGGGTTAACAGAAGGGAGGGGAAAGAGGGAGAATGGGGGGAAAGGTACAGGGATTAAGAAGCATAAATGGGCCCTGGCTGGTGTGGCTCAGTGGACTGAGTGCCAGCCTGCGAACCAAAGAGTCACAAGTTCCATTCCCAGTCAGGGCACATGCCTGGGTTGTGGGCCAGGTCCCCAATAGGGGGCGCTCGAGAGACAACCACACATTGGTGTTTCCCTCCTTCCCTCCCTTTCTCTCTCTAAAAATAAGTAAATAAAATCTTCAGAAAGGAAAAAAATCTTTAGAAAAAGAAGCACAAATTGTAGGTACAAAATAGACAGGAGATATTAATAACAGTGTAGGAAATGGAGAAGCCAAAGAACTTACATGAACGACCAATGGACATGAACTAAGGGGGGCTGCTGAAGGGAAAGCGGGTTCCAGGCAGAGGGGGGACAAAGGAAAAATTGGGACAACTTAATAGCGCAATCAATAAAATGTACTTTAAGAAAAGAAAGTGCTTTATATTCTGTTAGAAATATGAATTGGGCAACCTCTTTGGAAGGTAATTTGGATATAGCAGTCAGAATTTTAAATGCAAATGTTTGACCCACCAGTTCCTCTCGGGAGTATATCCTACCCACATACTCACAGGGCTGTTCAGAGATGTATGTTTAAATATGCAGCGTTCCTTACAACACTGATTGTAACAGTAAAGTGGGAAAACCTTCAATACATGCTCCCAGTAGGGTGCTGATTAAATAGTGGGGCTTTTTTTCACACTTTTTACTGTTGTCTCCATTTTCCCCTCACCACTCCCCCCATCCCTGCCATCCCCACTTTCCACCCTTGATCCTTCCCCCCTTTGGTTTTGTCCATGTGTCTTTTATACATGTTCCAAGTAGATTCCAATTATTTTTTAAATGACATGACAAGCAAAAAAAAAAAGTCTAAAAAGGGAGGAATGCAACATATTGGTCCAGGGAATGGAAAAATGGAGGACTTCAACTGGTTTCAGGCATGGCTGAATCTAGGACCAATTGGTCATTGCCAGGCAAGACTCTCTTCCCTCATGCTGACAAAATCACCACCAGCAAATTAGGCTTAAATCCCCTGAGTTTAGCAGCCCAGTAGAAATAGATCAGGTGAGCCTCACCTCAGTCACTGGGCTAAGAGTTGGAGAGGAGATTCCAGAGAAACATCCTCAGGCTGTATTAGTTAGCGCTCTCCAGAGAAACAGAACCAAAGAATGCAAAGAAAGAGACTGAGTATGAGGCACTGGCTCGCACAATGACATACAGCAGTGATTTTCAACCAGTGCACCACAAGAATTTTTAAAACATGCAATATATGACTAGTTAGTCAGGGGCAATGACCTCTTTTCCCTTAGATTGTCAAATTTTTTTAAAAATGACAACACACCAGTAGCTGTCCAGGGTGAATGAATCAAAATTATACCTATTTTTTTTTTGTCAGAACAACAAAAAATACATTTTTTTGGTGTGCTGCAGAATTTTAGTAATTTGTTTATGTGTGCCATGAGATAAAAAAGGTTGAGAATCATTGGTGTACAGAATTGTACAGAAGAAGATCTGTTATAAGGAATTGGCTCACACAATTATGGGGACTGAGAACCTTGAGATATGCCACTGGCAAGCTGAAGACCAAGAAGAGATGATGATGTGGTTCTGGTCAGTCCAAAGGCCTGAAAAACCAGGAAAATTGACTGTGTAAGTTCTTGTCTGAAAAGCTGGCAGGCTCAAGGCCCAAGAAGAATCAATGTTTCAGTTCAAGTCCAAGGCCAGAAAAGGGCAATGTTCCAGCTCTTGCAGTCAGCCAGGAGTTGTCCCTGCTCACGCAGCCTTTTCATTCTATTCAGGCCTTCAAATGCTGGCTGAGGCCCACCCACATTAGACAGAGCAATCTGCTTTACTTAGACTATGATTTAAATGTTAATCTTATCCAGGTCTGGCTGGTGTGGCTCAGTCAGTTGGGTGTCATCCTGCAAACCAAAAGGTCACAGGTTCAATTCCCAGTCAGGGCACATGCCTGGGTTGTGGGTTCTGTCAGCGGTCATGGTGCATGCAAGAGGCAACCAAATAATGTTTCTCTCTCTCCTTCTCCCTCCCTTCCCCTCTCTCTAGAATCAGTCAAAGGGGAAAAAATTTAGTGTTAATCTTATCAAGAGACAACCTCACAGACACACCCAGAATAATGTTGAGTCAAATGTCTGAGAACCCAGTGAGGTTACACTTAAATATCACAGACTGTAACGGGAGGAAAAGTCTGCAGATCTCTCTTGGACAAAACCAATAGTTGTCCTTTGTCCAAATGACAGAACACAGTGGGCCATTAAAATGCAGGCGGGCTGACTGTGCCTGGCCGAAAAACACTTTACTCTGTTTTCAACTCAGTTAAGCCTCATAACCAGCTTGCAAGGTGAGGACTGTCATTGTCTTCATTTTACAAATGGAGAAACCAAAGCACAGAAAAGTTAATGTAACTTGCCCGAGGTGGTACAGCCCCTAAGGGCCACGCCAGCATTGAATCTGATCTCTCTGGCTCCAGAGTTAATGCCCTGAGCCACACTTGAAGTGCAAAAAGCTAGATGCCCAACAGGAGGTATAGTGCGGTCCCTTTGTGGAAAACTAGAGCCCCTGCCCTGTCCACATGTGTTTACCAGTTATTTAAAGAAAACTGTTTGAAACAATAAGACACTATTATCAGTGGTTACTTCTGGGTGATAGGTTTAGGGGACTGGGTTGCCATAGGAATGAACAGTTTAGGTTCTTTTCACTTTATACTCTTTGGTACTGCTGGGCATTTATTTGTCTCCAGTTATACCTTTGATTCCAGAGTCCAGGCTCCTAACCTCCAAACTGTGTGGCTTCTCCCTGTGCCCACACAGATGACCCTGGCAGGCTATGGCTTAGCCTTCCGCTATTCCCCAGATGGCAGACATGTGGCCTGCGTGGAAGGCAGCAGGAGCCCCCATGAGGGGGAGCTGGAGTTCATTAGCATGGACATGCACAAGGGATGCGGTAAGAGGCCAAAGAAAGGGGTCAGGACCCTGGAGACACGCTTCTTATACAAGGGCAGCTCTAGGTTTTCACAGCCATGGACAGCAGATGACCAGACACTGGAGTCACCTAAAGGAGCCATGACAGGGATTTAGAATTAAGAATAGAGCCCTGGCTGGTGTGGCTCAGTGGACTGAGTGCCAGTCTGTGAACCAAAGGGTTGGCTGTTCGATTCCCAGTCAGGGCACATGCCTGGGTTGCAGGCCAGGTCCCCAGTAGGGGTGTGTGAAAGACAACCACACATTGATGTTTCTCTCCATCCATTCCCCTCTCTAAAAGAATAAATAAAATCTTTAGAATGAAGAATAGTGTCCCCAAGCATTGAGTTATTACGAGTGGTGGTTCAGCACCAAGGACAGAGGTCAGCTGGGCACAAGGAAACCTTGCAGGTCCAGAGGCTCAGATTCAGGATATAGTGGAGACTTGGAACATGATAGTTGCCCCCCAGTCTCCCAGGAGAGGCCGCTGAGAAAGCAGTTGGCTCCCTGTGTCTGAAGCTCAGGAATAAACTGTGGGCAGAGACTCAGAGGTCAACAGGATCTCAGGAGTTGTCAGCCGAAGCCCTGAGAGAGGAATAAGATTATCCAAAGAGAGTGTACAGTGAGCAGAGAGCCCAGGGCAGGTTCCCCAAAGATGTCGCAGGCCCTCTTTCCCAAATCTCTTGAGGCCACGGCCATCCGTGTGCCTGTGTCCTCCCCCCAGACTGAGCTCTGAGCCCACCCAGGGGAGGGGCAGTGCCTGTGCCTCTGGCATCAGGTGGCAGAAGGTCAGGGACAGTTGGCTCTCAGTGTTTGGTGAATGCTTACTTGAGTTGTCATCCAAATCATGATGTCTGGCCAGTGTAACAAAAATGAAACCCAGTGATCTTTGCTCCCCTGCTGAGGCTGTATGTGCCCTGTTCTGTGTTCTCTGTGGCTCAGGTAATCCTGCAGTACAGCTGTCTCCCCACTAGGCTGAAGGATGGGGACCCAGCCACACTCTTGTCGACAGTCTGAGAAATTGGATGGGCCTGGTGCACAGGGCTCTGAGGGCTCATGGAATGGATGAAAGACAAGGAGATGAGGGAGTGAGCTAGTGGGAGTGGAGATGGAGGGAGGGCTGAGACGGTGAGTGAGTAACTGCGACACATTAGAGTGGGCGAAAAAGAATGAATGAACAGCCGAGAGCCCATACGTTTGGGTGGCTGAATGTGTGAGTGCTGAACTGGTTGAGTCAATGAGAGAGAGAGAGAGGAAGGGGGTGGACATGGCAGTGAGTGGAGCATCCAGATCAAACCACCACCTCTTCTGCCCTTCCCCAGGGCCCTTCCGCCGCAGTGACCTCCAGACCCTGGGCTACTGTTTGCTGAAGTGGATCTACGGGACCCTGCCATGGACGAAATGCCTTCCCAACATTGAGGCCATCATGAAGCTGAAACAGAAGTGAGTCTGGGGGTCAGCAGAGCCCAGCACTGGCCCAGCACCCCTGCAGCAGGGGCAGAAGCTCAGAACCCCACAGGGGGCAGAAAGGAGTGGGAGGCAGTATCCAGTGGGGCCAGGGCCTCTGCAGTTCTCAGGCATTTGCTCTACTCTTTCCTAGCAGACCAGAGTGTGGGCTTTGGAGCCCTGCTGCCTGGGGTCAGACTCCAGCCACACAGCTGCAGGGGGCAGCGGGGGCGGGAGGGTTGCATGGGCACCTTGTAGTGTCCTCAGTGAGATGGGATCCTATTAGTGCCTACTGTGGGGGGCAATGGAGGCAGGGACACAGCACTCAGCGAAGAGCCTGGCCTGTAAAAAAGGCTCACCATACACTGGACCACATGACTCATTCATTTCTTCACGAGCATGTGGGCAACTGAGCAATAGGTCTGGGTCCTCAGCACAGACAGCACCAGCCGCTGGTCTTCACACCTCCCCTCCCTCACCTCCGTGTGTAAAACCACCAGAGCCAGCTAGTTTTCTTTGCACATTCAGCACCAAGGACAGCGCCCCCCATCAGGCCTGCAGGGGCAGGGAAGTGCTGCGGTGTAAGGTTCAGCACCACGGGCAGAGGGAAATAAGCGCAGGGCCTTGGTCCTCGGCACCAAAGACAGTCAGTGGACAGCTGGAGAGACACAGGGAAGTGCTTCGGGGACCGTGGGATGGGATTCAGGATTTGGTGCAGACTTGAGGCTGAGAGCTGACCAGGAGTTCCCCGGGGAGGGCCACCTCGGGGGTATTGGCTGTCATTGTCTGAAGTGCAGAAATGAAGTCTGCAGAGATTCGGACCTCAGCAGTATCTCAGGAGTTGTCAGCAGTGGCGCTGGGAGGGGTCAGCGTTTCCAGGGAGGCCATGCAGCATGGGAAGCAGGAAAACTCACCAGTGAACGGCATTGCGCCCGCAGCTTCTCAGCTCTTAGCGCGCTGTGTTCCTCCTAAGCCTCGCTCGCTTTATTCTTCCCTTTCAGTGTCCACCTCTCACCCATGGATACCCACACCAACGTGCCACATTCATGTTCTACTGACACGTCAGCTTAAATGTATCTGTACCCTAAACTTGCGTGACGGTGGCGGCACTGTATGGTCTGGCTTGCACAAATGGGGTTCGCTAAATCGAACCTGTTCCTGGCCTTTCTCACTCGACACTGTGTTTGCCAGCTTTCAGCCCAGCATTACATGTGCCTCAGGTTTCCTGCTTCTGACCCCTGCTTTTAAATAAGTTTGTACAGATGTGTCTGTCCTTGACTACTGTACAATGAGTGTACTTACTCTGCATAAATAGTGCTCTGCTTGAAATTCCGTTGTTTCCAGCCTTCTTTCACTCAGTGCTGTGTTTTTGAACTGTCAGCTACGTCGCTAGTTCGCCACCTCTGAATACTTCTAACTTTGCTCGTTTGAATGCACCTCTGTCCTTGAAACACTTCAAAGCCTGTGTCTCCCCAGGGTGGGAGGCTGGACGCAGCCTTCCTCCACTGAGCACTCAGCTGTGCAGCATCTGCTGTGCTCACGAGCCATTCTAGGCCTGGGGCACAGGATCCAGTGAGACCTGCATCCCTGCCCTTGGGAAACTCCCACACCTGCTGGGGGAGAGGGAAAGAGACCAAGAGTGGAGCACAGTGCAGGTCAGAGGTCAGACCAGTGGGTTGGTCCAGTCAGAGCCCTGGCAAGATCCAGAAGGGTGCCAGGAACCAGCAGGGTGCAGGCACCTGCCACTCTTGTAGATTTAATGGCCAGGGTGGGTCTCACGACAAGGGTGACGGGACAGTCATCTCCAGAGGGGCGTGAGGCAAGGAGGATGTCTCACTTTAGGTGATGTGCCCCTAACATCCCTGCAGAAGGAAGCAAAGACAGAGAGACAGAGACGGACAGAGGCCTCTGGCTCCCAGTCTTCCTCAGGCTGCCTCTGCCTCAGAGCCTGCCAGACATGCGCCATTGCCTTGTTTCTTGAGACTTACTGCTGCTGGGACTTACTTTCCAGCTCTCCTGTAGCTTTCCGTGTGTAGAGTGCAGCCCAGTGAGAACGCCGGGTCTCAGAATGGGGGGGCACAGGAAGCAGGAGCATGCCACCCGTCTGCTGACATGTGGAGCATGCCTGAAGTGCACGGCCCTCTCCTTTACGTGTTCCTGTTGGCTTAGTTAGGGGCAAGGCTGAGCTGCTTTTGCAAGCAGACCCCACAACAACACTGTGGCTCAGATGAGGCAGCTGTGTGCTTCCCTCCGTGAACAGCCCCAGGGTGGGAGGCCGAGGGTGGCAGGTGCTTCGGCCCCCTTCCGCGTGCACACATCCTTCTCTGGGTGCCAGCCCTCCTGCCACCGTCTCCTGTCACTTTGAAAGAGCGGGACCAGAAACAATGTGTGTCTCTTGGTCACGTGGCCACCCTGAGTTGCAGTGGGCTTGGGAAATGTCTGCAGCCTGTGGCTGCTGACCCTGAGGATCCTGCCATCAAAGAGGAGAGATGACACTGGGTGACAGGGAGCAGGTCCTCCACAGTGCCACCTGGCGTCATGTTTCTGAGAGCAGGGGCCACATCGGCTCCCTTCATCACGGTCACCATGTCGTTCACAGCACAGTGCTGGGCGTGTGGTGAGTGCCCACAAGATCTCTGTGAAATGAACACGTGAGCCTTTATTCTCAGGCCTGGGCTTCCTTGTAGACACACGGGTCAGGCAGACAAGCCCCAGGCTTGGGGATTCCCAGGCTGGGGGCAGACACTTGGGCAGAAAGCAGACACTGCATGTGGTGGTGGAAGCCCCCAGGGGGCGTTGTGGGAGCAGAAGGGAGGCAGGTGACCTGGCCTCAGCCTGCTGGGAGCCTCTACCTAGAGGATGTCTGACTCAGTCTATAGAGAGCAGAGTTGTTTCCCAGGCAGGCAAGGGGGAAGTGAGATTTCCAGGCCGGCAGGATGGCACTTACGTGAACTCTTCATCTATCCATCCATCCATCTGGGACCTGTCTTCCCAGGGCATCGGTGTGCCAGCCCTGTGCTACCAAATGCTGTGGGTCAGCTGAGGGCCCTTCTTGTCATCAGCAGATCCACCTGCTGAGGCTCTGATGGGCTGAATCCTCTCTCCCTCTACATCTCTAACTCCTAAGAAGTCATGTCTCCTTGTTCACGTCTGTCCCACCTTCCCCTTCGTGTCTGAGTGATGACCTCCAGTGCCTGGCTCAGAGGCTCCAAAATCACCGAGGTGACGCAGAGTAAAGAAAATGGGTCCCAGTAATCGTTTTAAGATTGATGATTTCAGTACAAGTAGCACTTCATTCCAGAGCCTCTGATCCCAACTGCAACCATAGAGGGAGGGCAGGGCCCTTGAACAGGCTCCACCTGGAGACCTGGGCAGTCATAGAGCCATCATTCTGGACCCCACCGCCCAGAGTCGAGGCAGTAACGAAAAGAACCACGAGGGGGCAATGTTGGAGCATGCAAGTTTTCTGGAACCCTAACTTGTCTTCCTCTGGGAGAGCTTAGTGGTTAGTGCATGTGGCTTTTTTCCACTCATTCAACAAATATTTGTTCATTTTCTTGTACATCCTAGTTCATGCCAGAATGAATGGCTAAAAGAAACAAGAGCCCTGGCTGGTGTGGCTCAGTGGATTAAGCACTGGCCTGCAAACCAAAGGGTCACTGGTTGGATTCCCAGGCAGGGTACATGGCTGGGTTGTGGGCCAGGTCCCTGGCTGGGGTCATTTGAGAGGCAACCAATTGATGTATCTCTCACATGCTAATGTTTCCCTTTCTTCCTCCTCCTCTCTCTAAAAAAGTAAATAAATTAAATCTTTAAAAAGAAAAATAAAACGAACAGAAGAGGCACTGCAATGCCCCGTGGCTTTCTGGTGTGTGAAGTGCCCGGCTGGGAAGGCACAGACGTGACCCAGATTTGGTCCCTGATGTTAAGGCTGCCAGCTGGGTGGGAAAATCCCACCACCACTGACAGCAACAGACCACATGGGAGGGAGTGCTCACTCCCTCTGTCACTCTCGTTCATTCACCACACACATCCTGGGGCTGCAGGGAGTAAAGGCTCAGACCGGCACTTCCTGTACATGCATCTCGCCAGGTGCTGTAGCATATCCGTGGCTTTCTGTACAGGGTGCGCGTGAACTCAGGAGGGATGGACTTCCTCTACCTGGAGGGGCCAGGGGGAGCTTCCAGGACACCAGCCCTTGGGCTGCACTCTGAAGTGGGAGTATCCACCCAGTGGGGTCAAGGCAAGGAAAGGCCCTAGAGGGCAGAGAGGGCATTATGAGGTCAGAGGATGTTTGGGGAGCTAGAAAAACTTTGGTGTGAGATGAAGGGGAGGAAGTCAGGGAGACAGGGTCAGAGGGCTGACCTGCCCCCTGGGGACTTTCCTGGGGAGCCTCAGGAGGGCTGCGAGCTGGGAGGGGCAGAAGCAGCTCTGGGTGTAGAAAGACTCTCTGGGGCCCTACATGGGAAACAGGGGAGGAAGCTGGGGTCCAGGGAGAGGGTGAGGCCCAAGCTGGGCCCAGAGCCATGCACAGATTGGGGGATGCGGCAGAGAGGGCTAGGGAGCAGGCGGGTGGGGCTTGGGGACTTCTGGGAGGTTAGGGAAAGGAAAGGACAGTGCCCAGTATCTGGGTGGACATTAGAGATAAACCAAGGAAGTAGATGAATTTCTGTTTTTCTTGAGTGGTCCAAGAAGGGGGGTGTGTTTATAAATGTATACATGTATACCATTATCTGTGTGTGAATAGATAGTTGTTCTTCATTATTCACAGATTTCACATGTGTGAATTTGCCTATTGACTTGAATGTACCTGTAACCCCCCAAATCAACACTCAACAGCGCTTTCGCGGTCATTCTCAGATACACTCAGAGTGGACAAAACTTAGGGCAGCCTGATGCCCACGGTCCCAGCAGAGGTCAGACAGGCTGTGCCCTGCCATCTTGGTTCAGCGCTCTCACTGTAAACCAGCGTCCTGCAAGTGGCCTACTTTATGCCCCATTTTCCACCCTTTTGTGCTTTTTGTTGGTGATTTTGCTGTTTCAAGTGGCCCCAAGGTGCACCCTCCCTCTCAGGTGCCTGCTCACACCTTTCTTCCCTCTCAGGTGGGCATCTCCTGAGGTGTAAGGGTCCCCACAAAACTTGCAACCAGGGGAGCAGTGAGCAGCAGCAGCTCATCCCGGGCTCACCCCCTGCCCCCATCCCCAAGGCCCCTTTTCTCTGCCTCTCCAGGGAGACAGAGCGGCCCCGCCCAGGCTCACTCCTGTTGCTTCTTCTATGCTAAGCCCTTCCTTGTTTCACTGTCCCCAGCTTTAATGAACGTACTCTCACAATCAATCAATCAATAATACAGTGGCCCCAAGCGTAGGCTGCGGTTCTGTCTCATGTTCCTCAGCGTCAGAGGCAATGATGTGCTTCCAGAGAAAGGCCGTGTGTTAGACAAGCTTCCCTCAGGCACGAGCCCAGTGCTGCTGGCCATGAGCTCCATGTGGATAAATCCACATTATGTTAAATAAGATGCCTTCAAACATAACCGCATAAAACAAGGTTATTATGTATTGATCAGTCAGTGAAAATGTCGGGAGCAGCCCTGGCTGGTGTGGCTCAGTAGATTGAACGCTGGCCTGAACACCCAAGGGCTGCCGGTTCGATTCCCAGTCAGGGCATGTGCTGGGGTTGCAGACCAGGTCCCCAGTTGGGGGTGTGTATGAGAGGCAACCAATCGTTGTTTCTCTCCTTGTCTTTCTCCCCACTTTCCCCTCTAAAAATAAATGAAATATTTATTTACTTATTTATTTATTTTTAGAGAGAGGAAGGGAGAGAGAAAGAGAAGGAGAGAAACATCAATGTGTGGTTGCCTCTCACGTGGCCCCCACTGGGGACCTGGCCTGCAACCCAGGAATGTGCCCTGACTGAGAACAGAACCAGTGACCCTTTGGTTCGCAGCCCATGCTCAATCCACTGAGCTACACCAGCCAGGGCTGAAATAATTTTTTTAAAAAAGAAGAGAATGTCATGACCAGAGGCTCACAGGAAACTAATGCGACGTTCCCCCTACAAGCAGATTCAGAAGTCACTAAGTCAGTATTCAGGGCAACTCCACAGGGCTAACTACCATGAATAATAAGCATCTACTATGCAACAATGAGATGTTTTGTTTAGATGGTTGCTGTCCCTTCCCCACAAGACCTTTGCATGTACCTCTGTCCTCTCAGGTTCCTTGACAACCCAGAAGCCCTGGTGGCACAGTACAGTAGCCGGATGAGTCCCTCAGGTATGTCCTGAAGGGGAGGGACAGGCGGGGGCCATTGGTGGGACAGGGTTGGGGGGGGGCTTGGATCCATGTGAGGTCACCTGTCTTTAACACACCTCTGTTGTCCTTCTTTGAGTGTTTCAAATTGCATGTGTGTATGTGCTTATCATAGAAAAACAAAAATCTTGCTCTGGCTGGTGTAGCTCAGTGGATTGAGTGCAGGCTGCACACCAAAGGGTCGCTAGTTCCGTTCCGTCAGAGCACAGGCCTGGGTTGCTGACCAGGTCCGCAGTGAGAGCCACATGAGAGGCAACCACACATTGATGTTTCTTCCCCTCTTTCTCCCTCCCTTCCCCTCTCTCTAAAAATAAATAATTTTTTTAAAAAAGTCTTCAACCCAAAATTCAGAAGTGTCTCTGAACAATAACAACACACACACACACACACACACACACACACAACCTGTGTACATGCCTGACTGGAATTGAACCTGTAACCCCTTGGTGTACAGGACAACACTCCAACCAACTGAGCCACCCAGCCAGGATGTAATGATTTTTTTTTAATGAAATATTCTGTATATTGGTTTCCACCTTGCTTTTTTTTTTTTCCCCATGAGTCTACCTTGGAGATTTTCTGTATCAGTGTTTGTAGAGTTTTGTCAGTGTTTTTTAATCTGTGGTAAAATACACCTAATGTCAGCAATTTAAAACTGCGGTTGTGACTCATTAGTCATGAAATTAATTTAATGGGTCGAAAATAAGATTTTTAAAAATTTTAAAGAACAGAAAAAATATTAGTGCTTTGCAGGAATTAAGGAAATGTGAGCTGTAAGTTTCAAAGATATATATTTATACACATATGTACACATGTGGGTAACAGGTTATAATGTAAAATATATTTCTAATTATCTTTCTGTTTTTAAATATTTGAAAAATAGCACTCCATCTGGGTACAAAAATCCATCATATGATACATGATATAATGCACCGTATGAATGAATATGTCAAAATATTTCACTAATTCTTCATTGATAAACCTG
Organism: Anoura caudifer; assembly: GCA_004027475.1. NCBI lineage: Eukaryota > Metazoa > Chordata > Mammalia > Chiroptera > Phyllostomidae > Anoura > Anoura caudifer. The sequence goes on along the minus strand of PVKU01008118.1, from coordinate 55,179 downwards.
TAGGTTTTCTCCAACTTTCTGATGTTATAAACTCTTTACTCCTTTTTTTATTCTCTAATGGATTTTGGTGTAAATACCAATCTAATCTTTGCTTATAAAATAATTTAAACCAAACAAACGTGTTACATAGAAAGTGAAAGTCCCTGACCCTTCTTTGCCCCTTCCCCAGTCATACTTTCAGAGAAATGCAGTGAGTACGTATCACTTACCTACTGCTTTGTAACAAACCACTTCAAAGCAGACTGACCTAAAACCACAGCCATTTGATTTCCTTACGACTCTGGAATAACCATCAGGCCAGGTTTAGCCCAGTGGTTGATCAGCTGGTCTTCTCGCCCTAGGTGGCTCCATGCGAGGGCCAGTGGGTTCAATTGGCTCCTTTCCCTCCCTCCTCTCTGGCGACAGGTGTCCAGTTGTCACAGGCTGGCCTAGGAGTCCTCAGCTGGGGTGGCTCATCTCTGCTCCCCGGTCCTGCACCCTCCAGCAGTCTGGGGGAGGCTTCCTCGTGCAGTACCCTTGGGGAAGCCTTCCAGGAGGACAAAAGTGGACCCTGCCCAGCAGCAGGGTCCCAGAACGGCACTCCCACTGTCAGCAAGGCCAGCCCACTCTCCGGAGCAGGAAGCAGCCCTCACAGGGGGAGGGGACAGGCTAGCAAGGATGGCAGGAGTCGAGAGTCTGCCAGTACTCCATCTGCATACGTGGCCAGCATGGATAAATGCAGCATGGCCAGCACGTGATTTTGTTTTACAAAACCATAGGTTTTTACAAAATTCTTTATGTGAAACCAAAACAGTCTCACCCTGCCCACGTTTTCATCGACATCTTGCTTTTTACATTGCTGACCATTGGGCTCTCCGTGCTGTTACTCACACAGGCATCGCAGAGGTTTTTCACAGCTGCACCATATTCGTGGTTTGGCTAAAGCATCATTTTTAAGGCCAGTCCTGTTATTGGAGATTGAGGCTGTTTTTGGTTTCTGTGTGTGTGGTTTTTTCTCCCAGTGTTCTTTCTGGAGAACTCCTACACCGCCCTCTAAGCAGGAGGCAGGATGAAACAGACACGGGTAGTTCATATGATGCCTCCAGCTCTGTAAGGGGTCACTTTAAAAAATATATATTTATTTACTGTTAGAGAGAGGGGAAGGGAAAGAGGAAGAGAGGTAGAGAAACATCAATGTGTGAGAGAGAGAGTGATGGGTTACCTCTCATATGCCCCCAACTGGGGACCTGGCCCACAAGCCAGGCACGTGCCCTGACTGGGAAAGGAACCGGCAACCTTTCGGTTCACAGGCCAGCATTCAATCCACTGAGCCACACCAGCCAGGGCAGGACTCACTTTTTAATTTCCTGAAACCACTGAATTCAAGTCCTGGCTGTGCTGCCCAAGTCACTCTCGCCTCCAGCCACGCGTTCTGGATCCTTAAGAAATGAGCCCTTGTCTCGCAGGCCAGGGCGGGGCTTGTGTGATGGACGTGGGGATGAAGGCGGGGCTGGCCCTCCTGTGGGAGGAGAAGGTCACAGCCTCTAGTCAGGTACCAGGCAGGGGAACTTCAGTAGGTAAATGTCCCTCTCAGAGCCTCAGCTTGGGTAGAAAGGGGCCAGTAACAGACCCCACCTCCGGGGTTGCCCGGGGAATTCATTGCTGAGCCACCTGCACAAAGCTCCAACCAGGCCGCTGCCTCAGTTTCACTGCAGTTCTGATTATCCAATAAACGAGCTTTTTAGTTTAGTGGTGGGCATCCCCCAAGTGGGGACTATTATGCCTGCTATCGATGTCATAACGGACGCTTTTTTGAGAGAATGATGATGGAATTGTGCTTATTCGGGGGGGGGGGAGGAGGAGAAACAGCAGCAAAATGCCTTTTTTAAAAATGTTTTATTTATTTATCTTTAGAAGGGAAGGGAAGGGAAGGAGAGAGGGAGACAAATATCAATGTGTGGTTGCCTCTCGTGCACCCCCTGCTGGGAACTGGTCTGCAACCCCGGCATGTGCTCTGACTGGGATCCCTGATCCCTAGGTTTACAGGCCCACACTCAATCCACTGAGCTACACTAGCCAGGGTGAAAAAGTCTTTTATCATTTAAGCTGTGTCCCTGGGGCCTGTGTCTGTAAAGCCAGAATCGTTTTACATTTTGAAAGGGTGGGGGGGGGCCGGGGGGGGGGGAGAGTTGGATCGTGAAATGAAAGGACTACTGTGAAACTTACCTGAAATTCAAGCTGCAGCATCTGTAAGTCTGGGCACAGCCACACCCATTCACTCACTTGCTGGCTGCTTTTGTGTGAGAACAGCTGAGTTGAGTTCTTTCAGACACAGACTAACCAAAAATGTTGACTCAACGGACCTTACAGTAAAAGTTTGCAGGACTCTATTTTAGGGGTCCACTGAATATTTACAGGTAAAATGACAATGAGCTGGGATGTGCTTTCAAACAACACAGGAGGGGAAGTGGTAGGGTTCTGAAGAAAGGAGATTAGCTGTGACTGACAGTTGCTGAGACTGAGCGATGGGTTCCCTATATCGTTTCTCTGTTGCGTACAGCTGATGTTTTCCAAAAATTTTTAAAAAGCCCTGGCTGGTGTGGCTCAGTGGATTGAGGCCTGTAAACCAAAGGGTCACCGGTTCCATTCCCAGTCAGGGCACATGCCTGGGTTGTGGGTCAAGTCCCCAGTAAGGGGCACATGAGAGGCAACCTCACATTCATGTTTATCTCCCTCTCTTTCTCCCTTCCTCTGTCTCTAAAAATAAATAAATACAATCTTTTTTTTTAATTTAAAAAAATATCTCAGTGCCTGTGGCCATACCAGCCACAGGGGCAGCACAGATGAGATGGGCACCGTGAGTGAGACCCTCAGGGCGCAGCCACCTGGGCTCAGGGCTGGGGGCCCCTCTCAAGCCGGTCCCATGGTGGGGGTGTCTTGGCCACAGAGGCCCCGCAGGAGTACCTGAAGGAGTACCTGAAGGTGGTGATGGCCCTCCAGTACGACGAGAAGCCACCCTACGCCGTGCTGAGGCTCAAACTGGAACACCTGCTGAAGCAGCTGCGGGTGTCGGCCTACGGGCCCATAGACCTCCACGTGGCGCCATAGGTGGGTTCCGCTGGGACAAGTCTGTGAGTCTTAATCCCCAGCCCTGCTCCCCAGACCTCATCTGATGTTTATTTCAGGCACCAACCTCCTAGTTAGATGCTGGTTTTTTCCACAGAGTTCTTGAACTTTCCAACACCCCCCCCCGCCCCCGCCCCCTCCCCAAGCAATCACAAGTAGCAGAAACCTGACTCAAATTGGCTTTTACAAAAAGGCGGGTTGATGGGCTCTTGTAGCTGGAAAATTCCAAATGGGGAAGCTTCAGGCATGACTGGATTCCCAGCCCAGAAAATAGCATCGAGATATTATCTGCCTCTGTGTTTCTGTCCTGCTTTCTTCCCTCTGACCCTCCAGCCATCCCCCTGTGGTCTCTGCTCTCCTTTGGGTTGGCTCCCTTGTCCTCCCCCCTTCCCCCGCCCTAAAACCTCGCTGGCTCTGTGGTTGCTGTTTGCACTTGGTGGTTCATCGCGCGGCCCTTCCTGTCAGCACAGAACGTCCTTGTTTACGGCAGCGCTGTGTTCTGTGCGGAGGAAGGGGTGCTCTCTGTAATCAGCGCCTGTGCTCGGTTCCGGGCTTTTGTTTTGCAGCCAGCACGTGTCTCTGTGAGTAGGCTGCCCTCCTCCAGGGCAGTGCCTATTTACACCCCCATTCGTATTGTGTGAGAAAGTGCACAGGAATTTTTGGGAGATCAAAACCAAATTCAGTTTGCTAAACAGCTTTGGCAAGGCCGCATGGGCCTTCTGAAGAGGAGCTTCCCTTAGGTCCTTCCCAGTCCTTGGAGCTGAAATTTTTTCCGGCTGGAATCAGAGCTCACAGTTGGTCTAACTCAGGCCTTCACGGATGGGGGCGAGAACAGCTGGGGGCTTCAGTCACTATCTGCAGACACTCTTGGTTGTCAACACTGGGGAGAGGGTGCTACCGTCATCTAGCGGGTGGAGCCTGCGGCTGCTCAGCCTCCTGCAGCGCACACGCCCCAGCTGGCCGCAGATGGTCGCCACCATAATAACGTCAGTCGTTCTGAGGCTGAGGGAGCCAGGTCCATGGCACCCTCCTGGTGGCACTTTGGTTACACTGCTTCGTCACTCTGGTGCCCTTCTCTCACGACCCAGGGCGGACAACACGAGATCACCCATGGTAACACTGTTCGCTCAGGCCTGGTCCCAGAGCACTCCGAAAATGCTGGGGTGTGGGTTTGGTTTGTTCTGGGAGGGGTCATGAGCTCCCAACCTGCATGAGAAACACTCCAAAAGCGAAGGTGTGACTTCTCCACCCAGCGTGCCCCTGTCCCAGTCTCTCCAGCTGGCAAATGGCTCCTCTGTCCCCAAGCTGTCTGAAAGGCCTCCAGGTCCTCCCCAGGCCCCTCCCTCCTCCAGCCATCCCTCCTAGTCCATTTCCTCCAGGTCTCCGCCCCGCCCTCTCCCAGGGACCCCGCCCTCCCCCAAGTAGATGGTATGGTCACTTGTCCTAGTCACCGGCTGGAGCAGGCCTGTCCTCCCTGCCTGCCTGTCTGCCCAGAACAACAGCCCCTTTCAGGGCCATTAGAGTTTTGGATCTGCTTGCTCTCCAGGGACCTCTAATTCAGCAGCAGGTTTGCCCCTTGGTTGGGAACGTAATGAGGAGATGCTGTTTAAGGAGCCCAGTGACCTTGGAGTAACAAAGATCATTCCACCTCTGCTCTGTGGCTGCTCCTCGCCTTGTCCAGGGCCTTGCCATTCCCTCCAGTCCACTCTTCGCCAGCCACCATCCTCTGCTCACATGCCAGACTCCGCGAAGCCCAGTCCTGCTTCAGGATCTTTGCACTTGCCATTCCCGTAGTCTGGAATGCTTTTCAACTTCCAGTTTTGTTTTGTTTTGTTTTGTTTTAATTTATTTTAATTGTTCTTGTACAGTTTTCTGTCGTTTGCTCCCATTCCAGCCCACCGCCCCAGCCCTCCCCACCCCCCTCCCATTTCCACCCCCGCTAGTTTTTGTCCATGTGACCTTCATACTTGTTGCTCCAAACCCTTCCCCTTTCCCCCTAAAATTCCCTCCCCTCTCCCCTCTGGTGACTATCAACCCTCCTTCCAGTTTTGTGCGGCTGGCTCCTTCTGCTTTCTGGTTTTCAGATCCTGAGGCACCCTGACCAGCAGCCCCGCCCTTGGGGTGCCTCCTCACCTCCTCTCTTATCCATCACCCCTTCTCTGCACAGCCGTGCCCACCTCAGAGGGAAGTATGTGTTTAATTTGTAGAGTCTTCACCTTCCTCCTCAAAACTGTCAGCCCAGCGAAGGTTTCTTGCTGCCCTCGCTCACGGTGGGTCCCAGTCCCCAGGAAGCGTCTGTCCCACAGCAGGGCCTTAAAGGGAGCTCCTTGAATGCGTAAGACACTCACAGCAATTTTTGTTGTCTTCCAGAACTTTCAACTCCCAATCTGAAATAGGAAAAAAGAGAACTGTGACTCCAGGCCTGCTGTAGATAAGCTTCTAGAAAGATCCCTGGAATGTGCATTCCTGCTGCTTCTTTCGGAGAAACTGCCTGTCAGTCTCGATTAGCATCAGGGAACCTGGCAGCTGGGCTCCAGGTGATGTGAACGGCCTCCCTCCGACTGTCCCTGCCTTTCAGTCGCCGTCTCCCGGCAGCCGCTGGGTTGTGAACGAAGAAGACCCCCAACTCATGGCCCCTCAGGGGGACCCTTCCTCCCACTGGCACCAGTACACTTTGATAATAAATTGTTTCACTGGAGCTTGGAGAGTTGAGTGTCTGCAAAAGAACTGTACTTTTGAAAAGTTAAGCTCCCTTTTTCCCCCACCTAGCCATCCCCCCAACCTTTTCAGACCTTGTGGGGCCACTCATCGATGCATTCTTCCATCCATCCATCCATCCTTCCATTCATACACAGATGCTCTTCAACTTACAATACAGCTACATTCCATTGTAAGTTGAAAATATTATAAGTTGAAAATGCACTTAGCCCTGGCTAGTTTGGCTCTGTTGGTTGGAGTGTTGGCCTGTAAACCAAAAGGTCGAGGGTTAGATTCCAGGTCCAGGCACATGCGTTGGTTGTGGGTTTGGTCCTCCATTGGGATGCATGGAAGAGGCAGCTGATCGATGTTTCTCTCTCATATCGATGTTTCTCCCTCTCTCTCTCTCCCTGCCTACGTCCTCTCTAAAATCAATGAGCATGTCCTTGGGTGACGATTAGAAAAAGAAAGAAAGAAAAGACAAAGAAAATGCACTTAATGAACCCAGACACAGACCTATACCTTCCATAAAAATTAACTCAAATGCAAAACTATGAAACTTCTAGAAGAAAACATAGGCGAAAAACCTATATGACCGGTAAAAAAATAAATAAAAGAACGAAAGGAAGAAAGAAAAGAAAGGAAACTGCATTTAACACTGTACTGGAGTACCGGCTGTTTACCTGGTGATGGCGCGGCTGACGAAGCCACACTCACAGCCGCTGTCCAGCATCATAAGACAGTATCACACCCCATCTTGTGAGCCCGGGAAAAGATTAAACCTCAAAATCCAAATTGCACTGTCACTTTCACACCCTGGTAGAATCAAAATATTGTAAGTCAACCCACCAGAAGTCTGGGACCGTCTGCATTTGCCCATCCACCCAACCCTGCGTCCATCTATTCATTTACGACTCATTCCTCCAGCAGCTTACCCTTCCTGCCTGCCATTCATTCATCCTTACTTTTATTCAACAAATATTTGACTGGCACAGGCATCGTGCCACACAGAGGATCCTGGTGAACAAGACAGGCATCCAGGTGGCGGGAGCCCATTCTCTATCTCCCACATCTCAACTCTGACCCAAAATGAAACTGTGGCTTAAGTTAATCAGATGTTTGTGGTGCTGGTGCCAGTGGTGGGGTGGTCAACCATTTTTGCTGCAGGACACCACTGAGCCTTCAGTGAAGGCAGATGTGGTGCTTCTGCAGGAGGGCCCCGGAGGCAGCTGGGAGGAATGAGTCATTTCCCTTTGCTTATGAAAAAGGCTTCCTCCTAAGGCAATTATGAGTGAAATCCCTGCCAGATGAGGCCTCAGAAACAATAGCAAGCATTTGCAGACACTCTTACTAGTGTTAAAAAAAAAAAAAGCAAAATTCATGCCCTCACTGGTGTAGCTCAGTGGATTGAGTGTAGGCTGTGAACCAAAGGCTCACCAGTTCAATTCCCAGTCAGGGCACCTGCCTGGGTTGCAGGCCAGGTCCCCAGTAGGGGGCCATGTGAGAGGCAACCACACATTGATATTTCCTCTTTCTCCCTCCCTCCCCCTCTCTTACCCTCTCTCTAAAAATAAGTAAATAAAATCTTTTAAAAAAAACCTGAGGAAATGTGAAGATCTTACTGGCTTTATTCAATGACTTCTGAAATCAGGCAATATCCCATAAGGCAGATAGAAAGGAGCTCCAACAAACCACACAAAGTGAAAGACAGGCCAAAGGGACCAGAAAGGAGGCCAAAAGGCAGGTTGGTTATTGAAAGGTCACCTTCCTGGGGGGATCCAGGGGTCTGTCAGGCAGGTGATCACACTAGTATTGATCAGGCAATTCCTGATTGACTGGTTCAAGATTCCATTTCTGGGAGGGAGACAGTCATTTAGTCTTGGTTTGCTGACATGGAGCTTAGCATAAGTGACTCCATTTTGGGCCTGTTGTCTCATTTTTAACAAATGGGGGGAAATTTACTGCTTTTGATGGAAGTATTACAAATACAAATGATGGGTGAAACAGTTGAATTAAAAAACAGGCAAAGGCTAGCTGGTGCGGCTCAATGGATTGAGAGCCCGGACTGCGAACCAAAGGGTCACCAATTCCCAGTCAGGGCACATGCCTGGGTTGTAGGCCAGGTCCCCAATAGGGGGCACGAGAGAGGCAACCACACATTGATGGTTTTCTCCCTCTTTTTCTCCCCCTCCCCTTTCTAAAAATAAAATAAAAGTTAAGAAAAACTCAATGGCTCATTTTAACAAAAGTCAAAAAAATCTGTTTCTTCATTTAAAGCACTGAAATTATTCTTTAGTCCTAAAGAAAAGGCCCCCCAAATTCTTGACTTTAAAATAAGCCCTGGAGGGAAGTCTATTTGATTTCTTATAGTTTCCAATACCTGTTCATCAGTAGGATTATGCAGATTGAAAGAAAATAGTGTTAAGTACCCCGCAGTTTACAAGAACTTCTTGAAAGTGCTAAAAAATTGGTGGAAAATGGGCCCTGACCAGTGTGACTTGGTTGGTTGGGTGTTGTCCCTCAAACCCAAAGCTTACCAGTTCAATTCCTGGTAGATGTTTCTCTTTGACATCAATGTTTTTCTCCCTCTCTTTCTCCCTCCCTCCCCCTCTCTCTGAAATCAAAAATTAAAATTATAAAAAATTCTTTTAAAGAATTGATGAAAAATGTACCCCTTTAAGTGTCTAAGCCATTCTTTAAAAAGACATTACTTGGACCAGGAAGAGAAATTCTGAGTTGAAGTGGGTAATTATCGAAGCATTTCCATGATGGTTTTTTCAAAAAGATTTTATCCTTTGAAGAATGTCACTCTTTCACGTAGATGTCCCTAAATACTCTCTACCAGCCTGGGGAGTATCTACCACGTGACCTCTTAAGGAAATAAGAAATGACAACAAACCTCTCATTTTGTAAGTGAGCACCATTTTCTTACCATATTATTTCATTTTTTAAATTTTTTTATTGTATTTGTTTCCATTGCCATTCAGTCCCCTTACCCCCGCCCCCAGCCATTGCCACACTGTCGTCCATGTTCATGAGTCCTTTTTCCTTTTGGCATCATTTTCAGAAGTCGCTAAGAGGTGTAACATAGTCCTGAAGCATGGCAAAGCCAATTGTGCCATGAAGGATGGAATCCCAACCCATCGAATTTGAAGAGCAGTTATAGTACAAAGGTGTTAACTTTAAAAAAGTATTTTATTTTTAGAGAGAGAGACAGAAACATCAGTGTGTGGATTTCCCACGCAGGCATGTGCCCTGACTGGGAATCAAACCAGTGACCCTTTGGTTGACAATCCAGCACTCAGTCCACTGAGCCACACCAGCCAGGGACCAAAGGTATTAACTTTTGCCAAAGCCTGTTCACTGTGTGGGCTCAGCGCTCTCATGTTTTCCTACTAATGGAAACCTCGGGGAAATCTCAATGGACAATCAATGCAAAAGCGAACAAAATAAGGTGGATGTGACCACTGTGAAAACTAATTACAACGTAAATGGAACATAGACTGTAATGGCAAGGAATTTTATAAGCAAACTCTGCAAAAAGAAACCGTTAAGGAAAACCAAAGTGTCAGGGGCATAGGATGAAAGAAAGAGGTGTATAATTAGATAAACTCTCACTTAGTTCAGATCATCAGTGAATGATTTTTTGTGTGCATGGTACAATACACAAATGGGGTTTCTAGGACGCGCGCTCTGAGAGACCAGTGTGCAGCGGCATGCCCCGGAAGTGGTCCCTATGGAGGGGCGGGGTCGGAGGCAGGTGGGGCAGAGCTGCATTGCCGCCCAGCGACAACCTCGCCCAGGCCTTCAGGGAGGCCTGGAGCTGAAACAGCCCTGCAGAGTGGTCCCCATCTCGGCCAGGATGACCGGACCCTTATTCCAGGAGGGCTGCGGGGAGTAGACCCGTGACCTCAGGCGCGGGGCCCTCTGCGCACCCGCACCTGTCCAGCGCTTTACTGTTAATTATTGTCTCAACGCCCCACCACAGCCCTGCGAGTTAGGTTTCTCGTGTCCACGTTACAAAAGGAAGACTGAGAAGTGACATGATGTGCTCGAACTCGTGCTCCTGATTGGTGATGGGGCTGAAATTTGAGCCCAGTTCCGCCCATCGCCACACCACGGGGACACCCCTGTCGTCGTTAGTTCGTTCTCAGGAATTGTCCCTGATGTCACCCTTCCCGGAGAAGCCCTGGGTCTTCCAGCCACAGATCGCCGGAGCTGGGGGTCTTTATTCGCGGATCTTGATCTCCGCGTACTCGGTGGTGCTGGTGGCCTCCTGGTCCGGACGCTCCCAGGGCCTCAGCCCTTGGAAGCTGAGCGAGGCGTAATGGAGCTCCTGCTCCTCCCCCGAGGTAGGCATGGCTGCCGGGGCCAGGTGGTCTTGGTGGCTGCCTGGCGGGCACTTAAGCTGGTAACCCTGAGTGGAGAGGAGGAAAGGGGGTCAAATTAGGAGAATGGGGGCTGGGAGACAGCAAGGGACCTGGAAACTGAGCAAATTAGTCTTTCATTTAATCACAAACATTGGTGGAGCCCCCATTCATTCATTCATAGCAGTCAACAAATATTTGAGAGTAATAATGACTAGACCTTAATAATCTCCTAGATTACTCACAACAATCCACCTGGGTGATGCTATCCCTATTCTCATGTATCAGGTGGAGAGCCTGAGGCTAAGTAACTACCCCCAAAAGCACACATTCAGTTGTTGGCACAGCCAAGGTGCATGCCCAGTCTCTCTGGCTTCAGTGCCTGCTGCCTTATGGGACAGCTTCCCTGTGCCAGGTCCTGCATATTCACTGGGGAACAAAGCAGACATCCTGACCCCCCTTCCACTTGCAGTAGGGGAAGCAGCCATTAAGGTAGTAGTCAATTATATTACTCTCTAACTGCAAATTGCACAGGCGGTATGAGAAGGGCAGGAACTTGCTCAGGCCTGGACTGCCCTCAGGGACCACTGAGTATTTCAGAGGTTCAAGCAAACACACCCGTGAAATTATCTTATGAACCCTACAAAGGATATCACAGCAAAGGGTTAACCTCGCCCAAAGAAAAGCTTGGCCCTTTGCCCCGAGCACTGGCCAGTGCGAGAGAACCTCTAAGCACTTGGAATGTCCTGCCTGATAAGAGTCAGGGACCTTGGGACCTTGGGCCACGCCAAGCAGCCCATGTGAAGGATGGTGAGGGCCTTGGGGCAAGTGGCATTGGCTGGACCTCCGCAGGAGGCAGAGACTGAGTCCAGCTACCTGACAGACAGCCATGCCTCTCTGACCGAACCCCAATTAAAACTGGACATTGAGGCTCAGGTGGGCTTCCCTGGTGGGGATACCCTCTGTGAGTTTCACGCATCAGTGCTGGGAGAAGTAAGCGCTGTCCTGCTGAGTCCCCTGGGAGAGGCTGCGGTGGGAGCTGGAGCCTGTATCTCCTGGACCCTCCCCAGGTGCCCCTCCCCTTGGCTGATTTTAATCCGCAGCCTTCGGCTGTAATGAACTATAGCTATGAATGAAACAACTTTTCTGAGTTCTGTGAATTCCTTCTGGTAAGGTATGGAACATGAGAGTGTCTTGGGGACCCCTAAACTTGTAGCAGACAATTATTTGGGGGAATCCCTCTGACATCCTGTGCTGGGGAGGAGAGATAGGAAGGAGGGGGAAGTGGGGCTGTGGGGGCAGGGAGGGACACACTTGGAACATGGGGAGTAAGATGGACAGGTCCTTGGCTCTGGGAGACGAGACGAGGAGCAGGGGGGAGGGGGACTCCCGGGTCACTGGCCTGGGTGACTGAGTTGAGGAGGACCCAAGAGGAAAAGCCTATATGGGGCACGATGATCATCTTAAAGCATCAAGACAGAGGAGGCCATGGCCACCCTGGGAAGGATTCCGGTGGATGGAGGGCCCACAGACTCACCCAGGAGGTGGGGCCCAGCAGGGAGGGGACATCCTTCCCACCAGCTGCAGCCCCAGGCTTGTCCTTCCTGCGGGTCTTCACTCTGAAGGGGAGACCAGGATCTTTCAGCAGCCTGCCTGGCTGAGAGCTTGGAGTATGACCACTGCTCCCCTGCTGAAGAGGCTGGACAGGCTGCCCAAAGCCGGGACTGGGGGACACACCTAGGCAGATGACTTTCATAATGAGAGGAGCAGGTACCCTTCACAGGTGGCTGGGGTCGGGGTGGGAACCGACCCTGCTCTGATCTCGCAGCCTGGCCCCAGGTGGAGCTGCCTGAGATTTCAGGACCCCCTCCTATCCCTGCCTCGCCCTGCCTCCGGGGCCACACTCACTTGAGGAAGATGAAATAGAGGCAGAAGCTGAGCAGGCCAGCGACACCGGCTCCCCCGACAGCCCCCAGGAGGAATGCTTTCCCAAACTCCGGCTTCCCTGCAGACCAGTGGAGTTTGGTGTGACTCCCCTCCAAGCCCCAGAACGTGTGCCCCTTCCTCCCACAGAGCCTGATCTCTGTCGTCCTTACGGGGCTCTGCCCCGCACCACTTCCTCCTTCTCATCCCTTCCTGTCGGGCCGCAGCCCCACTCCCCAGCTCCATCCTCCCTTTGATCCCATCCTTTCTCCCTCAGCCCCGCCCCCAGCAGGCCACTGACCTGGCAGCAGCAGGACGCTGGCGCTCTGGGCCCCGTGGACATTCTCCGCCTCGCAGCTGAGTCTGAGGCCGGCGCTGAGCCCCGCGCGGAGGCTCAGGGAGCTGTTGGCCCAGGGCCCGGCGGAGCTGGAGGTGACCGTGTAGGAGGCGCTGCTGGGGTTCTCCTCCAGCAGCCCCTCCCCCAGGCGCCAGCGCAGCGAGGGGGCCGGCTGGGCTCGGGAGAAGCAGCTGCAGCGGAGACCCTCGTCCTCCCAGGAACAGGAGGTTCCCAGCAGCCGTGGGGGGTCTGTGGGGAGTGAGGAGAAGAGTCAGCGGTGCCTCTACACTCCCAGGACCCAGGTGCCCTGCCCTCGGGGGGGCCTCCACCCCATCACTCACAGTGCACAGAGAGATGCAGGGAGACGCGCAGAGAGCCCTGCGGGTGCTGAGCACCGCAGGAGAATTCGCCCTCATGCCCTGACTCCACCCGTGACAGCTGCAGGACCCCGGGGTTCCAGGGCTGTGAGGGGCTCAGAGTCCGGCTGCCCCGGGCCCAGCTCAGTGCGGCGGGAGGGTTGCTGTCCGCGACACAGATCAGGCGCAGAGAGTCCCCTTCCCGGACTGGAAGAGATGAGCCGTTCCTCACATATTCCAGTTCTGGGGACAGGGACAGGGAGGCAGAGCTGAATGAACCCAGGCCTGTAGCTCCTGAGTCTTCTACCTATTTCTCTCTCCTTTATTTATTTGTTTGTTTGTTTGTTTGTTTATGTTTTCAGTTGGGAAGGGATCACCACAGGCAAGTTTTCCAAGCAGCTTAAATTGAGATATAATTCCCATGCCGTACAACTCCTTGAACATAGCATCGCCACAATTGATTTAGAATGTTTTCATCAGCACCCCCCAAAAGAAACCGCGCGCACCTCCACTGCCTCCCCGCGTCCTCACATCCCCTCTCCCCAGGCGTCCTCTAACTTATTCTCTTTCTCTACCGACCTGGACGTCACACGTAAATAGAGGCAGACTCTGTGGCATCTACCTCCGGCTTCTTTCACTCAGGGTAGCGCTTCTCAGGCTTCATCCCAGTGCATGGCCGAATCTTGTTGTCCCCCATCTGGATGGACCACGGTTTGTTTCTGTGTCCGTCCATCCGCTGCCGAACATGGGAGCTGTGTCTTGACTTCTTCGAGGAGCCACCCTGGTCCATGTTTCTCTCCTTCCTGAACTGCGCAGGGCCCCTCCTCCAAGGACCTAACAACACTGAAGCATCCTTCAACGTGTCTCAGGACCTCATGTCTACCTCCTCCTCTCCTTCCCCCAGTTACCTCCGGACAAGCAGGGCATTGACAGGTTGCATTCTAAAATTTGCAGAGGAGTCCTGGCTGGTGTGGCTCCGTGGATTGAGTGCCAGCCTGTGAACCAACAGGTTGGATTCCCAGGCAGGACACATGCTTGGGTTGTGGGCCAGGTCCCCAGTAGGGGGCGCATGAGAGGCAACCACAAAATAGATGTTTCTCTCCCTCTCTTTTTCCCTCCCTCTCCCTCTCTCTAAAAATAAATAAGTACAATCTTTAAAATTCACAGAGGAGGAAGGGGTGCTGAGAATGAAGTCTGTGGCCGTGGAGCATCAGCTCCCTCCTGGCTCTGATTAGAAATGCAGAAGCTGCATTTGTCACAAGATCCTGCAGAAAGTCGAAGGCTACTGAAAGCTTGAGGAGCAGCGCCCTGGAGAAACGCTGTCCCGTTCACCAGGGGAGCGTTGGAAGCGGCAATACCATGGAAAACAAACTCTGTCAATAGCTCGAGTGCCCATCAAAGGTGAAACGGAAAACTGGAGTGTGTCTCCTATACAGCAGAGTGATCCAGAGACAAGGAGACGCAGGAATTACAACGAGGAGCTGCTCAGATGGATGTCAAGGACATGGGGCGGAGCCACATCTGAAAAAGGCAACTGTGACCCCACGCTAGTCACATTACCCACAAGGTGGAAGCAACTCCAGTGTTCCATCAGCGGATGCAGGGAGAAACCAGTGGTGGTCTATCCACGCCATGGAATAGTATTCGGCCATGAAAAGGAAGTTTTTGAAGACATCACGCTAAGTGAAAGAAGCCAGATGCAAAAGACCATGTACTGGGTGACTCCATTTGCATAAAATATTCAGAACAGGCAGATTCTTGGAGACGGAAAGCAGATTAGTAGTCTCCTGGGGCTGGAGAAAGGGGGAAAGGGAAGGGGCTGCTAATAGGCACAAGGCTTCCTTTTGGAGGGATAAAAATATTTTGGAGCCAGGTAAAGGCAGTGGTTGTCCAGCATTGCAAATGTCCTAAATGCCACTGAAGTTCACTTTATAATGGCTAATTTTGTATTACATGAATTTCATTTCAACTAGAAGTAAAAAATTAAAAGTTCAGACAGGAGCACACATTTCAGTCCCATTCACATAAAGCTTTCAAAACCATGGTGAATTAAACATTGGGTAGAGATTCAAATGTATCTGGGTTTTTTTCTAAGGTTTTATTTATTTATTTTTAGAGAGAGGGGAAGGGAGGGAGAAAGAGAGGGAGAAAATATTGATGTGAGAGAGATACATTGATTGGTTGCCTCTGGTATGCTTCCTACTGGGGACTTGACTCACAACTCAATCATATGCCCTGACTGGGAATCGAACCAGCAACCTTTCCATTCACAGGCTGGCATTCAGTCCACTGAACCACACCTGCCAGGGCAGATTCAAACATATTTGGTAAAATTATAAGAAAAGAGTAGTACGCCCTGGCTGGTGTGGCTCAGTTGTTTGGGTGTCATCCTGCAAAGCGAAAGGTCACAGGTTCAATTCCTGGTCAGGACACATGCCTAGGTTTCAAGTTGGGTCCCAGTCAGGGCAGGGGGCAGGGGGCGGGGTGGGGGGGGCATGTGCAAAAGGCAACCAATCAACATTAGGCTCCTTCTCTTTCTCCTCCATTCCCCTGTCTCTAAAAACCTTCTCTCCCTCCCTCTCCTCCTTATCTCTCTAAAAGCAACAAAAAAATATCCTCATCCTCCGGTGAAGATAAAAAAAATAATAACAGTAGGAATGTGGCCGTGTTCACTCCCTTGGTTGCAATGATCTTTTTGCAGTGTGTATGGCTATTACATGACCACGTTCTACACATTAAATGCATGTAATTTATCCCTCAGTTATACCCGAAGTGAAATTAAAGTAAAATAAAGGAGGGAAAAAACAGTAACGAGGGCGTGCACTGGAAAGCAGCATTTAGGAGGCTGCAAAGGGAGAGAGTGGCTGTCCTGTTTCTTATCCTGGGTGGTGCCTGTATTTGCGAATCATGTTTGCAATAATGAATACTAAGTTAAAACAATGTGTCAGTGTGAGCTGGGCGCCTCTGGTCTCTCTGCCCTTCCTGGGTTTGGCCTTGGGCTCTGATCCCATGCTGGGGGAGGGGACATCCCTGCTTACCTGTAGGGCTTCCTCGGAAGATGCTGATGGTCAGGTTCCGTGGAGCGTCTGGACAGGGAGATGCAGCGAGGAACGGAGTCAGAGCCGGCCCATCCACAGCCACCCACCCCAGGGGATGCAGAAATGAGAAGTGGGAGACAGCAAAGCCTGTGCCCTTCCTGCAGCCCCCTCCCCCACCCGGCATCCCAGCTCCGCACTCACAGGACACATTGAGCGTGAGGGTCCTCTCCCTGCTCACAGTAGTCCTGGGGAAGGTGACCCGACAGGTCAGGTTGGTGCCATGGTCCTGTGGGCGGGGGGTGAGCAGGATCTCCGAAGAGTTATAGGCTACATGGTCCAGTCCCAGGGGTATAAGGACCGCCCCGGCCCAGGAGATGGTGAGGGGCTCGCAGGCCCCTGGCATGGAGCACGTCAGGTAGGCGGGGCAGCCCGACTCCAGGGGTTCCTTGACGCGGATGTCAGGGATCTGTGTCAGCTCTGCAGAGGAGAGATCGGGAGGCTAGACCTCAGACTGGACCCTGTCGTGCGCCTTTAAGAGACGCAGCCCAGCCCTGAACTGCCGCGCCTCCCTGCGGTCTATTCCTGGTATTCCATTGCATACCTGTCACGTCCACCGTGACCAGGTTACTTTGGTAACTGTGATTCACAGGACCTCTCTCCAGTCGGAAATAATACTTTCCACGGTGGCTCTTCTGGGCGTTTGTGATGCTCAGGGAGCAGTTGTTGTCCCCGGGGTCCCCGGAGAAGTAGAATGAAAATCTGGCCTTCTTTTTCACTTTCTGGGTTTTGTTGTTTGTGGCCACGAGAAGTTCTGCTGTGAAATCATCCTTTTTCAGGAACCAGTAGCCGTGAGCAGGGGCTGAGTTGTTCCCACTGACCTGGGGGTAGGTCACGGTGCAGGGCACGAGGACACACAGGCCCTCCTGCACCGTCACCAATTCCGGCACTCGCAGTTCGTACCCTGGATCCTTCCCAAGGGACCCTGGGGGGACACAGAGGCTCAGCTGCAACATCAGCCCCCGCCCTGGCACTGGCCCCTGGCCCAAGACCCCTGGCCCTTGGCCCACTCACCGGCCCACAGCAGGGGCAGAAGCAGCAGCAGCATCTCCAGGGTCCCCGGCGATGGGCCTGTCCCTGGACTATCTGGCTTCTGGACCTGCCTGTCTAGCCTGGAAGGAACTCCAACAGGAAGCTTCTGGAGGAGATGGGGGTGGGGACCATCCACAGAAGAGGAACCTCGGGAGCCACAGATGTCCTAGAGGAGCCTCTTCTTTGGACTTCTCCTTTTACAGAGGAAAGTAACAAGGCAGAGAGAGAATGCGGGTTCACCTGAGGCCATTCTCAGGGGCAGGGTGATCCCAGGAATGGGCTCTTGGGGGCTGTTGGAATGAGGACTCCAGGTGAGGTGCTGGAAGCAGGCCTTCCTTCCTTCCTTCCTTCCTTCCTTCCTTCCTTCCTTCCTTCCTTCCTTCCTTCCTTCCCAAGTACACATCTACTCAAAGCAGGAGCTGGAGCAACGTGGAGACTATAACCTCCCAGCTGCTGCCACCAGGGGCCTCACCTTAGAGTGACCCCAAAGCCAGGGCCTGCCCCCAGGCTCCCCATGAGCACTCCACCTCCTGCCCCCTGCCTGTCTTGGGGCTGGGTCTCTACTCCCCACAGGGTTCCCAGCCCCACAGTGAAATGGGAGCCAGTCTCACAGGACTGCCCACTTCTAAGGGCCTCGTGCCAGGGGTTCAATGCTCTGAAATTGCTGTCTTGAAATTCTTAATAATTTTATCTCTCAATATGTGTTTTGTAAGTGAAGTCTACAGGGATAAGGAGCATGTGCCTGGGGTACTGGAACCTGGGATCATGCTTCTGCCACCTCCACGCCTGCTCAATCTCCGAGATAGGTCCTAGGCCCTGCTCCCACCTGGGCGCAGAGAGGCCAGGCTCATGCTCAGTTGAGAGGGAAGAGCCCTGGGCACCTGTGAGGGTCTGCACTGCCCACCCCGCAGTCAAGCCTGAAGAACTGAATATTAGCTAGCACATAAAAAACAGTGAACAAGCCCTGGCTAGGCAGTTCATTGGTTAGAGCGTCATTCCCATACTTGAAGGTTGCAGGGTTGTTCTCTGGCCAGGGTACATACAGAAGCAACCAATGAATGCATAAATAAGTGAAACAACAAATCAATCAGTCTCTCTCTCTCTCTCTCTCTCTCTCTCTTCCACCCCCCCAAAAACAATTTTTAAAAGAACACTGAACAGGCCCAGCTGGTGTGGTTCAATGGATTGAGCACCAGCCTGGGAACTGGAAGGTTGCTGGTTTGATTCCCAGTCAGGGCACATGCCAGGGTTGCAGGCTAGATCCCCAGTAGGAGACACTAGAGAGCCAGCTGATCAATGTTTCTCTTGCACAGTGATGTTTCTTCCCCTTTTCCCCATCTCTCTAAAAAAAAAAAAAAAAAAAAAAAAAAACGCTGAACAAAAGGTGATTCATTCGTCCATACAATACAGTCTTATTCAGCCATAAAAAGGAACAAAGTTCTGATCCACACTACAAAATGAGTGAAGTTCAATTGCTATGCTAAGTGAAAGAAGCCAGACACAGAAGGCCACACACTGTACGACCCCACTTATATATGAAATGTCCACAGTAGGCAAATCCATGGAGACAGGAAATAGATTAGCATTGCCTGGGGCTGGAGGAGGAGGAACGAAGAGGGACACAGAGGCTATGGCTATGGGGTCTCCTTTTGGGGAGATGGAAAAGTTCTAGAACCAGATAGCAGTGATGTTTGCACAATACTATGAATGTACTTAATACCATTGAATTGTATACTGTAAAATGGCTAAAATGGTGAGTTTTATGTTATATGTATTTTACCACAACTTTAAAAAAATATTTATTTATTTTTAGACAGAGAAGAAGAGGGGGAGAGAAACATCAGTGGGTGTTTGGCTCTTGCACACCCCTTACTGGGGACCTGGCCCCCAACCTAGGCATGTGCCCTGACTGGGAATCGAACCAGCAACCCTTTGGTTCACAGGCCAGCACTCAATTCACTGAGCCACACCAGCCAGGGTTCCAATGTCTCTTATAAGGACACTAATCCTATGCATCAGAGCCCCACCCTATGACTTCATGTAATCTTAATTACCTCTAAAGACCCTAGCTTCAAACACACTCACATTGGGGGTTAGGGCTTCAATATGTGCATTTGGAGGAGAGGGGACAATTCAATCCATAGCACTGGGAGAACTCAGCATTGCCCATGTGACTCCACTAGGAGAGATGAACGGAAGCTTGCACCTGGTCTGTCCTGAATGTGCCCTGTACACCTTTTACCTTTGCAAATTTTAATTTGTATCTTTTTGATCTGATATAACAGTTTCTCTTAGTTCACAAAGTTCTTCCAGTGAATCATCAAACCTCAGGGAGTTCTTGGGGGCTTCCAGAACCATCTGTTCCCCTCCTCAGGCTGGTGCAGGAAGCCATTATTTCCCTGAGTGGAGGCTACATGGCCAGCTGCCTGGGTCTGTGGACTCTGCAGACCAGGGCTCCGCGTCCTCCACGCGCCCACTGTTGGACATGCGGTAGTCGCTCCCAAGGGCTCAGAGCTTGTCTAGGTCGGAAAGTTGCTGACCAGGGAAATTGCTGAATATCACAAATACATAGAAGGAAATGGGGTGAGCTCAATCCAGAACTGCACAGAAAACGCATCAGTTCCTTGTCTCTATAACCACTTCCTCATTTCTCAGCTACATGTCTCTCAAACATAAGGTGACTTTTACTTTTTTTTAACTGAATGGTCCCAGGTGGTTCCACAGGGACACCACCCCACATCAGCAGAGCACATCTGCAACCCATGGCCTGTCGACCCAAGCAAGGTCTTTGCGTCCCTTGCCTGTCCCTCCTCTTGTCTTTGCTACTGTACAGTCCATTGCCCAGCCTGGACCCCTGGGGAACAGCCTAGTGGGGGCAGGCACTGTGGAGAGGGGACCCCAGGACCTGTTTTTGAGCCACACATTTGGCTTTGTCTTGGTTTGAATTAATTTTCCAATTTCTGCAGAATTACAAAATGGGCCCCTGAAACTGCCCTTCTTTCCATACAAGTAAGCTATTCGTTGCTTTTCCAATAGAGGGCCAGAAAGGATGGGGGTGGGGAGGTCAGCCACTGGCAGGATTCCAGGGACCCCTGAGCACGTGGCATTGACACATATGGGTGCGGAGGACTACAGAGTCACCCAAAGTCAGGACGAGTCCAGCAGAAGAGAGAAACCCTGTTGTTTTTCTTCTTCAGGAGACATGACTGCCTCTGGGTCTCCTTGGCCTGAAAAGCAGGTCTGTATGTATGTGTCTTTGCACCTGTGCCTCTGCCTGTGGTGTGCATGCCTGTGTCCCCCAGTGTGTATTTTGTGCTTCTGTGTCCACGTGGTGTGGGCACATTGGCACATGTGGTGGGCATTGGAAACCAGCCTCATAGGCTAATAGTGGGAGGGGCCCTCGTATCTTGGGTGCCACACCAAGGATTCGGGTCAGTGTTCTGGAGCGGCAGGAACCATTACTGTGTTTAAGCAGGAGAACTGCACTTATAGGAAAGAAAACACTTGATCCTGTGGAGCCCGTTCACCTGCTGTGCAAGACCCAGTAGTCGGGGCCCCAGCTTCTGGCCTGTTCTGCACAGGGAGACTAACTTCTTCCAGGCTTGGAAGGGCTATCTCTGTGCCTGATCTGGGTCTTCTGGCAGGCTGACCTGGGTGCAGGAGAGCTGAATCCTCAGCCCCTCACAGCCCTCCAACCCTGGCATCCTAGAACTTCCCCAGGTGGCATTGGGACATGAAGGTGCATTCACCTGTTGAGCCCAGGCACGTGAGCAGGGACGAACCTGGCCTAAGTTCCGGAGTGAATCAGCTGATGACTTCCCCAGACTTCTCCCAGGGTCTGTCTGTGCTCCTGGGGGCTGAGGGACTGGGAAGGGCTCTGACCAATTGCAGGAACGGGATCTGTAGGGGTGCTGTGACAGGACATGGCCCAGAGAGAGTCGGAGGGAGTGGCGAGGGCGGGGCTTAAAGTGTTTCTTTCTTTCTCCTCCCACGGACGGAATCAAAGAAAACGCCAGCTTCCAGATGGAGGATTCAAGAAGACAGCATTTGTGATAGGTTGTCCATACCAGGCCCTTCAAAGTGTCTTACTCATTTAGTGCTCACGACAACCTTATGAAGTAGGAGCTATTATTCTCGTTTTATAGCTGAGGAAACGGGCACAGAGGCTGAGCAGGCTACCCAAGGTCACACAGCCGGCTAGGGGCCGGGGGGGTACTCCACTGCGGTCTGTCCCGCTCCACACCAGGCGGGGAGACCTCCCAGTACTGACGAGATCGTGGATTTGGGGTCTTGTCCATCCTCCCCAGCGGACGTGAGCTCTGGGAGCAGGGACTTTGGCGCACAGAGGCGTTTAAAGAACAGGTGGAGTGAAGAAGGGATGAATGGATCCCAGGATGGCCACATCCCTGCGGCCGGAGCCCTCCTCTCTGCACTTTGCTCCGGAATTATATTCGTGGTCAGGGCTTCTAGTCCCAGTAAACGGGATCCTCAGGGCGACGCGCGAGCAGAAGGAAATCAACGCCTGGGACCGTCCGAGTAGAGGACAAAGCCAAGCCCGCTTACGGCCGGACTCGGGTGCCACCTGGCGGCCGAGTGCTGGAAGACAGCGCGGTCGGGAGACCAGAAATCTTTGCTTTAGGTCTAGGACAAAGGGAGTTGGATCTGGGGTTCATGGTCAGTTATGTGGAAATCAGAGTTCGAGCTGGGGGCCGGCGACCAGAGGCTTCCAAACTTTTCTGGTACACGGTAAGAACTCATGTCACGTCAACAGAGTTTGACGAAATACCACTCTGTTCTGCACGTTTTTTATTCTATTCCTTTTTAAAATTTTACTCATTTTATTTTTTATTCTTTATTTTTATTTTTAAATTAATTTTTTAAATATTTTATTTTCTTTAGAGGGGAAGGGAAGGAGAGAGGGAGAGAAATATCAGTGTATGGTTGCCTCTCGCGTGTCCCTTGCCGGGAACTGTCCTGCAACCCAGGCATGTGCCCTGACTGGGAATCGACCCACGACCCTTTGCTTCACAGGCCCGCGCTCAATCCACTGAGCTACACCAGCCAGGGCCTAAAATTTTATTGATTTTACAGAGAGGAAAACAGAGAGATTTGTTATTCTACTTATTTATGCATTCATTGGTTGTTTCTTGTATGTGCCCTGACTGGAGATCGAACCTGCAACCTTGGCATATTGGGATGCCACTCTACCCGACTGAGGTACCCAACCAAGGCTATTCCCTTTTTTTTTTTTTTTAAGATTGATTGATTGATTTTTAGAGAGAGGGGAAGGGAGGCAGAGAAAGAGAGAGAGAGAAACATCACATGGCCCCAATGAGGGTCCTAGCCAACCTGACTAGGAATCAAACTGGTGACCTTTCAGTTTACAGGCGACACTCAATCCACTGAGCCAGTGGCTAGGGCTCTATTCCTATTTTTAAATGCTGATCAAAATCCTTTAAATTGGTCCTGGCTGGTGTGAACTTGGATCTAGAAATTTCCACTTGCTCCTGCCAGGTAGCAACACTAGTCAGGGAGGCATGTTTGAAAATAAGTTCAAACTCTGAGGGTTCCTGTCCCCCCAGCTATGTGTATCCAGGGTGGACATCCACAGGAAGGCTGAGCTGTGGACAAAAATCTGGAGCCTATTTTTTAAGAATCTTGTCCTGCTCAGCACCAAGAGGTGAAGGATAATGAAAACCCTGGGGTCACCAAATGGGACATCTAAAAGATGACCCTCACCACAATAAACTGGTAGTTTCCTGTGACCACTGTCACTCATTACTACCATTATTCTTTGAGTTCTGGAGACCAGAAACCCCAAATCAGGGTGTCAGCAGGGCCACTTCCTCCGCTGGCTCTAGGGGAGGGTCTTTCCTAGCCTCTTGCAGTTCCTGGTGGCTACCGGCGTTCCTGGGTGTGTGGCTGCATTGCTCTGATCTCTGCCTCCACTCTCATGTGGCCTCTCCTTCTCTAAGTGTGTCTCTGTATTTTCTAAGGACCCTTGTCCTTGGACTTAAGAGCCCATGTTGGCGTTTTTCCAAGTAAGGTCATGTTCATTGATTCTGGGGGCTAGGATATGGACATATCTCTTGAGGGGCCACCAACCCACTAGAGACCCCCAAGGCTAAACTACCAAGGGTGAGCAAGGGTTAAATTCATTCCCCCAGTTCACAGGATAGCAGGTGTTGAACAAAAAGAAAATTGGGGAGGGGCAATGGGAAGTACCTACTTAATGGGCAGGGGGCTTAGTTGGGGGTGATGGAAATGTTCCGGAACCAGACAGGCGTGATGGTGGCACAGCACCATGAGTGTCCTCAAAGCCACTGCATCGTTCATTTTAAAGACAGTTCTTCATCCAAAACAAGTCTCTTCCTTTTGCATGAACTGAGATAATGTGTGTAAAGTGCTTAAAATAACACTTGGTGCATAGTAGAGCCTCAACAAATAGATGCAGGCCAATGTCCCCGCCATGGCTACCAGGCCATCTCCCACTTACCTCCCAACTACCTCTGGGAGGCTTTAATCAGGCATGGGCTCCTCCACACAGGGTACCACACGACTCTTGTTGCGGCTATCCAGCTCTTTGTGTGCTTTTTTTAAAGGTTTTATTTATTTATTTTTAGACAGAGGGGAGGGAGGGAGGGAGGAAGAGAGGAAAAGGAACATTAATGTGTGGTTGCCTCTCGCACGCCCCCTACTGGGGATTTAGCTTGCAACCCAGTGCTCAATCCACTGAGCCACACCAGCCAGGGACAGCCCTTTGAGTTTTAGTGTCACCCTTTTTGGTATGTGTGACAAGGACCATGGAGAGCTGGCACCTTTGGCAATCCTTTCTTTTGCTGTCTACGCAAGTAATTAAGGGTCTGAACCTTAAAGAGGGTGTTGTGTTGTTACCACTGTCATTCTTGTCTTGGCCTTGGCCCTGTGCCACGTGGGTAGGCCTGACCCTAAGTTATTTCCATTATCATCATTCTTGTCTTTGCCCTAAGATGACCCCCTCTCCGATGTCTCTCAAAGACAAGAAGCACATACTGGAAGAAATTCTTCATTTTATTTCCGCCACAAGCCCCCAAAGGCTCACTTCCCCAACCTCCCTCAACTAGACGCAGCCCCTGTCCCAGCACCTTCACCAAACACTGATCTCCCCCCCAGAGCTAAAACGGGTACCCAGTCACCAACTATGGCCACACTCACCCTGCCTGCTTCCTGCCCCCCACCTCCACGGCCACCAGCTCTGTGAAGTTGGCCACCCTTGGGCTCCCTGACCGAATGTAGTTTCCCAGGGTCACCTGTGTGCTTCTTTTGCTTACTATATAGGCGCCATTCTTAACACCCTCCCTGACTTACTCCCCAGGTGGCCCTCCTGCCCTCATCTGCAGTCATTCTGCACAGCCTCCAGGCCTCAGTCCGCTGTTCCAGAGACCAGGTTTCCAAGCTCTCCCCTGGTCCCTGAACTCCCCAGGGGCCTCTGTCCCTCTGCTGTCACCTGAGAAGGCCAAGCATGCCCTGGTTTTGGGGAGGGAGGAGGGGAGCAAAATCGGAAATGCACAGGAGAGGACACAAGGATAAAAAGGAGGGCGATTGGAAAGCAGCTGGAGGCAGAGGGAAGATGGAGGGACCCTCCCACCTCAGCCTCAGAGACAGAGGTGAGCCAGAGCTGAAGACCAGTGCCCCCTACAGACCAAAGCCCCTGCCCATCTAGCTGTTGTGGGTCCTCTGGCTTCGGGCCTTGTACACCTCGATGAGCAGATCCTTGACATACTGGATCTCCCGCTCCACAGACTCAGCCCTCTCCCGCAGCTCCCGGTTCCGTGCCTCCAGCCCTTGGCACTCACCCTCCAGGGCCTCACCCTCCGCCCGCTTCCTCTGGCGGTACCTCAGAGCAGCTGACTTGTTCTGGTCTCTCTTCTTTTGCTTGCGGTCCCCTCGGGTGGTGGCAGGATTGGGGTAGGGGGCTGGGCGAGAGGGTGGAGGTGGAGGAGGGGGCTGCTGTGCTGGGGGAAGGGGAGCCAACCCCACATCCCCCTGCCCAGCCTCGTTGCGGCAGTACATGACCAGTAAGTCAAGGGTATCCAGGACAGAGGGCTGGGGGGGGTCAAAGGTGGGGAGGGGGAGAGGAAGGGAGGGTGCCGGTGGTGGTGGTGGTGGTGGTGGCGGCAGCGGAGGCAGCAGCTGCGGTGGTGGGGAGGGAGGTGGAAGAAGCGGGGCATCAAGGAAGAAGTCTTCCATCTGCTCCAGCTCCTTCTTGAGGAGGGAGGCCATGGCTTCTAGGTCAGGTGGGGGTGGGGATGGTGGGGAGAGGGCACCTGAGGGTAAGGGGGGCTCCAAAGGGAGGAGGGCGGTAAAGTCAACCCGCTCAGTCATCCAGTCAGAGAAGCCATCACCTGGGGGATTGGAGGAGGACAGAGTTCCTTCAGTTCCTGGTCTTCCACCCAGCTGGGTGCCCACTCTTGCTTCATTTATCTCATCAAGTAAATCCACCAACCAGCCAGTCAGTCTGCCAACCAATCAATGAATCACCAAACCAGTCAACCAAGCAACCAACAATCATACATTTAACCAATCAACTAACCAGTTAACCAACCAACATCCAGTGGACCAGCCAATCAACTAAATAAATCAGTCCACCAATCAATCAACCCTATTAACCAACCAATCAACAAAGCAGTTGACCAACCAATAACTCAAACAACAGCCAACCAGCCATCTCTTCAACCATTCCAACACCCTCTTTACTGATTAACCCACATCTACAGTTTCTCTGGTTTACTCTCAAGTTAATCTTAAAAAGCAAACCAAGTATCACATACACAACACATCCCGTTTCATCTTTAATTCATTAGTTATTGAAAACCCACTATGTTCTAAGCATTTGAGGCACACTAATGAATAAAGTAATTTCTGCCTCAAGGCCTTTGCATATGCTGTTTCTCCACCTGAAAAGCTCTTCCCTTGGGTCTTTTCCTTCCCATCCTTTAGGCTTCAGCCAAAATGTTACCTACTTGGTGAGGGTTTCCTGGCTACCCAATCTATAAGCTAGGTCCCCACTGTCATTTTTTAGGTCAGCTACTAAGCATTTCCCATTTATCCCCATACCTCACCATTTAATTTGTCTTGTCTGCCTCCTCACTGGAGTGCCAGCTCCAGGAAGACAGGGATCATGTCAGTCTTGTTCCCAGCTATATCCTCAGCACTTAAAACAGTGACTGGCATATTACAGGTGCTCAACAATTATTTGTCCAAAGAATAAATGAATGAATTCTTCCTCTTTCTACTCTGCCCCCCATGTCCCAGCTCACCCCACCCACATTCTTCACCTGCCCTTACCTGCCAGGGGCTCTCCCCCCCCTGGAAGCCCGCCCTCCAGGGCTCCCCCAAGGACCTCATAGGGACCCAGGGGGGCAGGGGCCAGGGGGAGTTTCCCATAGTCTACGAGCCAACCCAGGCCGCTAGCTGGGAGTACGGCCCTGTCCAGCTCCAGTCCCAGGGTCGCCAGGAGTGACATGGCTGCAGCACAGGCGCTGGGCAAGAATGTCAATGAAGGAGGCTGCACCAACAACTGGGAGGAGGCTCTGGAGGTTGCTCAGCTGGGCGAAGACAGGCACCACGGTGAAAATGGAGGACCTACGGGAGTGAGACAAAAGTGGGTGGGTCACAGGCCAGCCTCACTCACCTCCAGAAGTCACAGGGTAACCAAGCCACAACCCCATATCCCCAGGGTCCTCTCACCCTCTCCCAACTGGGCTTGGGGCTCCTCCGCCTTGCCCTCTCAGAATTCTAAATTTGTCCTTTCTTTCCCCAAATCCCTGAGCCCTATCCACTCCCAAGGGAATTCTCTTTATGCCTGACTTACTTTTCTCCAAAATTCCCAAAACCCAAACTTTCCAATACAGAAACCTAATGGTCTCCCAGGGGAATTTCCTTTAGCTCCTCCCACCCACACCATAATATTACATCATGAAAAAAGTCAATCCCAGGGTAATTTACTTCAGGCCACACCTCTTTCTCCAAAAATGCTTCCATTAGGCCCCACCCCTCCCTAGGTTCAGTTCCCAGGGGAATTCCCTCTCCACCCCCATTGCCCTGCCCCTTCAATGTTACCCATTCAAATCCCATTCTTTCCTTTGAGAACTCTGCGGTGACCAGCATTGTCGCTCCAAGTCCCGCCCCATTGTTTATCTTGGCTGCGCCCCTCCCCGAAGATTCCCTAGTCCTCGCCTCTTTCCAATCAGAGCCCCAACCTTCATCTGAAAGGTTCGCTTAGCCCTGCCCCCTCCCGCAATGGCTCTCGTAAGCCGCGTCTTACGGCGCGGCTGTTACCCTAGCTCCACCCTATTCTTAACAGGTTGTCTCTAAACCCCAATCTAAACCAGCACCCGCCCCAGCAAACGCCTGAATTAAAGGGAGGGGATCTGTGCTTTGCGACTAAGCAATGTGGAGCAGGGAAAGTGGAGGGGACCAGCGGAGTATAGCTCCCACACCCTCCAACCTTCCACACGTGGCTGCCTCGCCGAGGGCCAAAACGCATGCTCAGCCACTAGGACGGTCCCGTTGCTCTCTCGCTTCCGCCCTCCTGCGGGTTACTGCGCATGTGCAGTTGTTTACTGCCAGCCCTTCAACAAATAAATACGGACTCTGGTGCGCTAAGGCGCATGAGCAACGGCGAGGGGACAGAATGGTTCCAGGAGGAGGAGGGGGCGGAAAACCCTCTCCGAGGGCTGTTAATGCGCCAGCCGCACAGGGACCGTCTCTACAGCCAACATTGTCTGGAATTAAGAACCCTCCTCCACCATCAGGCCGAGTGCGCATGCTCGGCCGCGCCCCGACGCCCGCTTTCCTTTCTCTGCGCCTGCGCGACCGTGATCCCTCACTCTCGTCCCACCCCCAAACCCCCCCAAGCCTGGTCGTGAAGGCCGCGAGCTTCGAAAGGGCGGGAAAGGCAGTTGGAGCGGTAGAGACGAACGGTTACTCACTCCATGGCTGCTGAAAGGAGAGGCAGCGGCGGCCTCGGCTGAAGAAAGAAGGTGGGAGCGGAGAACGCAGACGTGGTGAGCGCAGAGACTGGCAGGAGGCGCGGAGGGGTCGCGGCTACAGAGCCATGGCCAGAGCTATGCGGAGGGAGGTGGTGTTGCGGTAGCGTGAGGAGAGATCGTGATCTGACGTGATGTGAGGATGGGGAATGAGGTGGCCTGGGGGACAATGGACAGATATACCAGGAGCGGCGCAGCACGGCTTGCCCGGATCCTTCCGCGCTGCGCCCCGCCCCGCGGAGGACCCAACCGGCAGACCGGCCTAATTCGGCCCTCTCCTTTCTCCGACCTGAGATTCAGGTCCCTTTTTCCTCTGGCCCCGGAGGTTCTGTCCCTCCCTTCCCTGTGGTTCTGGGGTACGTCTCCCTCTTTCTGACAGTGGGTGCGGCCCTCTGCTCTCTTTGACCCTGAGGCCTGGTTTTCTCCTCCCTGAGACCAGCACTGCTTCATTTCTCATTTACTTTCCTCCGCTTCACGAATTTCCGGACAGCCACGCGCTGGTCTCTTCATTCCCCAGCTTCCGTCTCACCCGAAGAACCCTTTTTAGTGGGTTAGAGCCCCGCGTGAGTCACAGCCTGCCCTCCATTCAAGTCGCAGACCAGCCGTGGTGGCCTTAGGCAAATAACTGAAAACCTCTGGCCTCAGATCGGGAACTGTCTGTAAAATGAGAATAATGAACTCTAAGTGATGGAGTTCTTGGTGAGAAAGAAATCAGTTGATGCTTGTGAAACCCCACACTCAGAGCCCAGCTCATACATAGCTGTTCAATGTATATTATTATTAATAGAAACTCTGGGGCCCAGTCTCCCCCACCCCGGTGATAGCCCCCAGACACTTGACCTACCAATGCCTGCTAATAGGCCCTTCTTGGGTCTCATTCACTCCTCCAAGGTGGCAATTTCCAGGCACCTTCACCCTTACCCATTCCAAATGTTAGGTGTTCAGCCCTATCCTGACCCAGGGATGCAGGGAATCAGGCATCATTGCCTCCTCTCTGCCCTTTCCTCCTTTTGCTGCCTGCCTTCCCTCAGCCCTTGACCACTGCACTGGTGTCGGGGCAGTCGGTTCGTTCTTCTGCCCCTGCTCCTCACCCCGACTTCCTGAGATGCCCTCCACCGGGTTAGTCTCACAGTCCTGACAAACACGGGGAGAGCTATATGTCCATTTACTAGAACAAGGAGCTTCCTAGCCAGTTCTTCCCTGTGCACTGGGTTCTCCACCAGCCCAAGTGCATGTGGGTCTTCTCTCTGGTGCAGAAACTTCTCTTCCCCACCTTGCATCCTTCCACTTCAGGGAGGCACATGGGGAGTTCAGCCGTCATCACTTTTGTGGTGGTTATGGGACTGAATCAAAATCTAAAGGTGGGGGAACCCTAATCTTGAGAGGTATGTGAGGAGTAAAGATACGCAGGCTTCTTCCACCTTCCCTGATCATGCAGGAGGATCTGACCTCTTTCCCTTAGAGCACTTACTTGGCTCTGCCAGTATTTGGGCACTTGTTCTATATTTCCTTGAGTCGGTAGGGGCTGCCTTATTACCTAGGCATCATAGAGCAGCAGTTAACATCGTAGACTCTGGGGCCAGATTGTTTGGGTTCAAACCCTGATTGTACCTCACTTATTAGCTGTGTGACACTGGCTGTTTCCCTTACTTCCCTGTGCCTCAGATTCCTCATGGTTTTAAAAAAAGGGGGGGGGGGGCGCTGGCCAGATGACTCAATTGTTGGGAGTGTGGTCCCCTGCACCAAAACCATTGCAGGTTCCATTCCTAGTCAGGGCACGTACAGGAGGGAATGGATCAGTGTTTCTCACATTGATGTTTCTCTTTCTCCCTTCCTCTCTAAAATCAATAAACGTATCCCCAGATGAGGAATGAATGAATGAATAAATAAATAAATAAATAAATAAGGCCGTTAATAGTACCTACCACTTAGGGCTGTTTTGAGGGTTAAATGAGTTCATCCAGGTCAAAAGCTAAGTTAGACTAGTGCTGGGCACACAGCGGGCGCTGTATAAGGGGCTGTTATTATTGAGGTGGATATGTTTTATCTCCGTTGCTAAGCAGTTAGTGCCTTAAAGCTGTGACTGGTCTCCCACATTTTAAGGACTGACCTCCTTCCACTTACCAGTGGAGATTTGAGCGATAAGGGGAGATTAGGGTGGAGTGTTGGACAGGCTGCTGGCGGTGAGGAGGCACAGTTACACACACGCACACTTCTGAGAGCCTCTAGGTTACGCTTGGGGACTAGGGGTTTTTTGGTTTTTGTTTGTTAGTTTTTTAACTTTTTATTTGGGAATAATTTTAGGTTTATAGAAAAGTTGCAGAAACGAGAATTCAGAGTTTCTGAATACCCCTCACTTAATTTCCCCCATTGTTGCCAAGTTGCATTAATGTGGTACATTTGTCACAGATAAGGAGCCAGCATCTGTACATTTCTCTTAATGAAATTTCAACTTTATTCTGATCTTACTGGTTGTTCCCTAACAGCCTTTTTTGTTTCAGGATCCCTTCCAAGATGTCGTATGACATTTAGTCATTGTGTCTCCTTAGCCTCCTCTGGTCTGCCACAGTTTCCCTGACTTTTCTAGTTTGTCATGACCACTGCAGGGTTTTATGGAAAGCTCCTCAGTCTGGTTTTGTCTCGTAGGCTGGGATTATGGGTTTTTGAGAGGATTGTCAGTTACTAAAAAATAAGGTCAATATCCTTGTTTTTTTTTTTAAAGATTTTATTTATTTTTAGAGCGAGGGGAAGGGGAGAAAGAGGGAGAGAAACATCAGTGTGTGGTTGCCTCTCATGTGTCTCCCACTGGGGACCTGGCCTGCAACCCAGGCATGTGTCCTGACTGGGAATCGAACCAGTGACCCTTTGCTTCACAGGCCCATGCTCAATCCACTGAGCTACACCAGCCAGGGCAATATACTTATTTTTTTAATAACTGGAAATGAACTTGCTCTGTAGGCGAATCATGTTGCTGGCTGTGTGCAGTGTTTGCAGACTGAGAAGACATTGGGGGAGGGACTTGGTACTCCTGTCTTAGCCCCTTGCACTTCCTTCCTCTAGCTCTTGGATCCCACCCAGTTCAGCTCTGGTGCTGACTTCCCCACCCAAGCAGCCTGACTCAGTCCTGCTGAGTGGGTGCCAGTTCTCACACTTTAACTCTCTAGCCCTTCTAAGTATTTCTGATTTATGGGGGGGTAGGTCATCAGTCGCTGGCTGTGAGCCCAGGTCCTGGCACCCTGGGTCTGCTTCAGTGCCTACCCCTGACTCGGACCTGTGGCCCCTCTGGGACTCAGATGCCTCAGCCTCCCTCCGCTTCTCATGGTCTAGGTGCCCCAGCCCTTTCAACTCTTTTTTTTTTTTTTTTTTTAATTTATCTTTAGAGGAGAAGGGAAGGAGAGGGAGAGAAATATCAGTGTATGGTTGCCTCTCGCGCATCCCTTGCCAGGAACTGGCCTGCAACCCAGGCATGTGCCCTGACTGGGAATCAAACCTGTGACCCTTTGCTTCACAGGCCCGTGCTCAATCCACTGAGCTACACCAGCCAAGGCCCTTTCAACTCTTGAATGGGGCTGGGAGCATGGGTGGGGCTGCTGGGGACTCTTTGTCGGTTCGGAAGGACCAGCCTTGGGGAGTGAGGTGGCAGTTGCAGGCAGGTTGCATCACCCTGGCTCTTTGATGGGGAGGGGGAATGGAGAATTCTCTGGGGGCCCCAGGCACACCTGGCAACAGCCTCCAGGTTAGTAGAGCCCTGGATCTAGGAGAGGACCAGCACAGCAAGGGAGGGCTATGGCAGGGGAAGGGGAGCAGCTGCCTGTGCAGGACCCTGGAAATCCAAGGCACTGCACCAGGGAGGATCATCACATCATAGAGGCTAACCCACTGGTCTTGCAGGGGCAAGGCTGAGGCCCTAAGGAGTGAAAGGTGTTTATATAATCACACTGCAGGTTGGAGCCCAGCGGGCCGCGCCCCCGCCCCCCCAAACTCTGTACAGCTTCTAAGGCCCTACAAGCCCCAGGGAGAATCTTTTTGCTCCTGTTAGATCTGACCCCCACACCCAGGGCATAGCCTGCTGGGAGGCCACCAGGCCTGGGCCATCACCTTAGGTTTGCTGCTGCTCAGTTGCCAAATTCTATTGATTCTGACTTGCTTCTCCCATCCTCCCTGCCTAGAGGAGGCCCTCCTCACCTGTACTATTGCAGCAACCCCTCACTGCTTTCCCAACTCAGGAGGCAGTCTGCTGTGATAGGAAGGGCACTGATTTTGCATCAGGTAGACCCAGGTTCCAATCCTGAGCCCATACCACTTAGTCCTGGCTGGAGGTGCAGACAGGGTCCTTACTCTACCTCAGCTTCACCTGCCTTCTGTACTTCTGTAGAGTGGGTCAGAGCGAGGGCTCTGGAACCAGCCTGCCAGGTTCATGTCCCATCTCCACCACTCCTGTGTCCCTGAGCCAGTGGCATCTCCTTGATTCTTAAAGTGAGGATAGGAGGACCCATCTCATAGTTCTTGTAAGGAAACAGATCCGTGAATGTGAAATTGTGAGAGCAGGACTTGCCTACTTAAGAACAGTAGTTATTTCTCTCTAAGGCTTGGGGTGCTGGGAGGACTGCAGGAAAGGAGGTACATAAAGCCTGACACTTAACTGCCTGGAGGATCTCAACACGTTTGTTTATCTTTCCATCCCCAGCACACTTGGCTTTGCTTTTATAGCCGCCTGGCAGACAGACTGGCAGACAGATGTTTGTGTCCGTGGCTATTTCCCTGAGCCCTTGGAAGGCAGGGTCAGGACCCTTGTTCCTGTTGTCGCTCCCCACAGCCCCCAGCCCTGTGCTGCTGCAGCCTCAGTAGACATCACTTCAGTTTTAAATGAGTTGCTTGTGCACAGAAGCTGGGGAGTTCAGTAGTGTTGTCCCTGAAGAGTCACGTGGACAGTTATCTGGGTCATGCAGGCCAGGGGGGCAGGGGTTTCCTGACAAACAAGGGCAGGAAGGCCAAGGCCAGTTCACTCGGGGAAGGGGCAGCCCAGGGCATAGTCTGCCACATGGCCTGGCAGCTCAGAGTCCTCTGGAGCCCTTTCCCTTCCCTCCCCTCACTCCTGCTGCACCTGCCTCGAGTGCACCTTTCTCAGCAGAAGCTGCTGTTGCGCCAGCTCTGGCACCCTCTGTGGTCTTCTTCCCTGTTCACTCCTGTGCTCACCGCTGCAAGAAACTGCTACAAACTGAATGGCTTAGAACAACACTTACTCACTCCCTTTCAATTCTGGAGACCAAATGTATAAAATGGGTCTGCAGACTGTGTTCCCACTGGAGGCTCCAGGGGAGAATCCATTTCCTGGCCCTTTGCAGCTGCTGGAGGCCTCCTGCATTCCTTGGCTCGAGCCTTTCCTCATAATCACTCCAGTCTCTGCTTCCATTGCCACATCTATTTCTTCCTCTGCTATTCTTGCCCCTGTTACAAAGACCTTTGTGATTACGTTAGGGCCACCCAATCACATCTGCTAAGTGCCTTTTGCCACGTGAGGTCATATATTCACAGGTTCTGGGAGCTAGGATGTGGACATCTTGGGAGGCAGCATTATCCAGCCTACCCCACTTCCCCTCTTGGAGCCTCAGTTCCTAAATTCTGGGGCCATCACTGGGGTACCCCTGCTTGTACATGCCTGTGGGGACTGGCCATAGGAAAAGCCCAGGGCCACCTGAATGTAATTGACAATGTAGTGTTCTGGAGCTCGGGGTGCCATCACTTAACACTCCTTGGCCTCCGGCACAATACCATACCCCCTTGTTGCTGTGGCCTCATCAGTACAGTGAGGACAATAGCAGAACCTTCCCAAGAGGACAGTGGTGAGGGCCAGAGAGAGAATAGTGGAAAGGCCTAGAACAGAGCCCAGCTCGGTGAGTGAGCCATCCCCACAGACCCCTGGGCCCTGGGCCGAGCAAGCCAGCGAAGCCCTAGGCTGCCCGAAAGACACAGGTGCTGCCAGGGGCAGCTCATGTTGGGCAGCAATGCCTGCCTAGTGGTGCAGAGCTTCTGACTTCACAGAAGTTGGAAACCCAGATTTCCCCAAAAGATCCGTTTTAAAAGGTTGGCAAGTAATTCAGAGAAAAGCCAACAAACCACGAGTGTGGATAGGCTCAGGTCACGGGCCATCCCAGACCTTTGTTCTGTGACTTCCCCATTCCCAGGTGCATGCTGCTCCCTGTCCAGTCATGGGTCCCAACCCTCTGCTGCACACAGTTGCAAAGGGGCAGAGTCTGATCAGACTTGGAAAGTCCAGAGGGCCCTGTTGGTGGGGAGCAGGAAAGGTGCTCCCTAGAAAAACGTCCTTGAGGGGCGGGTGCCTGCTAAAGGGGGGCTGGTGTCTTACTACCCCACCTGTCCCTTAGCAGCCGGCCATACCCCCAGCCAGAGGCCACCAGGAACATGAACAGTTGAGCAACTTGAGTTTCTTGTACCTGGCAGCTAGGCAGGCTGCCCACTACAGGGATCTGAGGTGGCTGGGTAAAGGGTGTTAGGACTTACAGGAGCTGGGCTGGGTTAGCTGACCTTGGGCAGAGTTCGGGAAAACAGGGACAAGTCCATCATGGGTATCTGTCTCCTCCAGAGGTGGAGGAAGGAGTGGAGCTAGCGCTGTGGTTAATTAAGAAGCAGCCATCAACATTTGGTCATTTTTGTGCTTTGGACAACCTTCACATTTTTGTCTCGGCCTGTTGCTGTCAGAGGGGCCTCGCTCGATGTTGGTGTTCTGTGTGGTTGCTTCTGTTTGGCAGGAGAGCCCCAGGGCCTGACAGGCAGGACTGCCTCTCCTTGTCTCACAGCACATATGCTCATTCTACCCAGCCAGGGCAAGGGTAGGAGGGGAGGTGGGGAGAAGCAGGGCTGGGGGTGGGGGAGACTTGGGCACAGAGGAAAATAGCAGAGCCCCAACTGAGCCAGCACCCACTGGGATGGTCAGTCATAGTGGGAGCTAAGGGGAGCAAGGGAGGGAGGTTGAGGCAGAGGCAGGGAACCACAGTGGGAAAACCTCACAGGCACCCAGGGTCCCCCCTCCACAGGCAGGTGGGGACTGCCCCACGGAGAACATGGAGGGGTGGCGGCCAGCAGAGCCCTGGGCCTCAGCCTGGGGAGTTCAGGATCCCTTTGCCCTTCCACCTGCCCCACCCTGAGCAGGAACGGTTTCCTGAGGGGGTGTACAGGAAAGAGCAGCTGATGTCACTCTTTTCACTCCAAGCCTCCAGGAGACCAGCCTCGGGCTGGGGGAGACGGAGAGCCCTGAACTGGATCGAGAGTCAGACCTAAACTAGTCTGGAAGGTGATGGTGATGGTCCAGGGTGTGATTAGAGAATAGGACAGGGGTACTGGGCATGGCAATGATTGGTGGGGGGTGGTGAAAAAATGCCTCACTGGAGAAGCTCATAAGGCCCAGATAGCCTGGGTTGGTCCTAACTACTTCTGTGCCTTTGGGCAAGTTACTTAAGTTCTCCTGACCTCAGTTTGCTCTTCTGTAAGATGGGAGTGCTGATAGTTCCCACTTCATAAGGTCATGGGTCAGTGCAGGTAAAGCACTGCCAGCAGGGCCCAGCACAGAAAGTCCTGAAACATTCGAGTGTGGCTGATACCAGAGACAGGTAGGGGCTGTGTCTGCTTCTGATCCTCAGAATCAAAGCCACCCTGTCCCAGCCTCTAAGGGCTTTCACCTGGTTCCCAGAGAAACTGTCTCCCTGGCAACTGTCTTTGCTACAACCTGGCAGGGACTTTTCCCTCCCTCCCCCACTGACATCAGGGCCTGTGCCCTGGGACTTGGTGTTGATTGCAGGAGAGTGGCTAGGGAGGGAGCACCCATGTGTGCCCGTGTCTGAGTGAGTGTGTGTGCGCGCGCACACTCCTACTGCACTTTATCTCTGGGTCTTGATGCCGTGGTGTCGCATCCATGCCCATCTTCATTTTCTGTGAAGGCCCCCGATGCCTCTTGGCCAACAGGAGCACCTCACCCCAGTCTCCTTCCCACCCCATTCTCAACCAGGCCTCCTCTTCCCCAGATCACTCGTCCTCAGACGAAAGCGTGCTCCTCAGACAAAAGCGTGCTCCTGTCTCCGAAATGGCTCTGTCCAGCGCCTGCCCACCTCTGCAGCCCCACTTCTACCCTCTGAACCCCTTCCCAGCATCCCGTGCTTGCTTAGTTGTTTTAATGGTTTTGTTGAGATACCTTGTTCACATCCATTTATTATTAGTGTGCAGTTCAGTGGGTTTTAGTACACCCACAGGGTTGTGTACCCATCACCATAATCTAATTTTAGACCACTTTCATCACCCCAAGAAGTAGCCACATAGCCATTAGCAGTCATTCCTAGTCCCCGGTTCTCCTGCCCTAGGCAACCACTTTTCTGCTTTCTGTCTGTAGATTTGCCTATTATTTTATCCATTTCTCAACTGATGGACATTTGGGTTGTTTCTGCATTTTGACTATTTTGAATATGCACATACAAATTTTATGTAGATACATATTTTCATTTCTCTTGGGAAATACCTTGGAGTGGGATTGCTAGATTATAGGGTAACTCTTACATTTAATCATTTGAGGAACTTTCAGAGTGTTTTCCTAAGAGGCTGGCCTATTTTACATTCTCACCAGCAGTGAATGAGGTGTTCAGAGTCTCTACATCCTGCCAACACTTGATATTGTCCGTCTTTTTTATTCTAGCTACCCTAGTGGGTGTGAACTGGTTTCTCACTGTGGTTTTTGTTTGCATGTCCTATGGCTAATGATGCCAAGCATCTTTCCCTCGTTTGTGTATCTTTGGCATCTGGTGGTTTCAACACAGGGCATTTAACACCGTTTCCCTGGCCAGCAGGCCCTTGTCCCCCCAGCTTATGCCTGGAGGTGTTGACTGATCCCTTCCAACCCTAACTACTGTATTTTGTCTTGTCTGAAGCTCACTTTTTTTCCCAAATATTTGAGGGAAAATAAAGATGCACATTATACATGGGTAGTGCCCTTATATCTGTTGTTGTGTTTTATAATTACTTGTTACATAAAATTTCTTGTACTGTAATATGTTAAAAAAATAAATGCTAAAATTCATTTATAATACCAAAAAAAACCCCAAGTATCTAAATATGAATAAATAATTGAATGAAAAAATTAAAATGAGTGGACATCTACTTTTATTCAGTTTCTTCTTAAGGTGAAGAAAACTGTTTGTAAATGTCCTAGAGAAACATAGTAGCCTTCTGTTCACCTTTTGCAAGTAAAAAGGGTGGATCGTTCCACTACTGACATATAAAAAAAAATTAAAAGTTTTTTTTTTTCCTGAAAGTTTGGGCCTGAAACATGGGTGTGTGTTATACACAGGAGCGCATTATATGCAGCAAAATATGGTAACTCTTCCACAGCCTTCAAAATATCCCTTCCTCCTCTGGGAGGGTTTCCATGATCCTCCCCTGGGCTTCCAGGGGGTTCTAATCAAAGCTCTTCCACAGGGTCTGCCAGGTTGTCAATAACTTAACCTCTTGTTCCCCTTAGTAAACTGACTTATCTGAAGGCAAAGACCTTGTTGCATTCATCCTGACTTTGACATTTATGTTGCTGTTGGACAAGTCACTTAACTCTCAAAGGGAGATACTATGGGCACCTTCCTGAGGGTGGGGAGAGTGAGAGCTAAACCAGCTAGTACACGAAAAGCACTTGAAAGAGGACCTGGTACAAAGCAGCCTCTGGATCTACTTACTCCGATGGCAAGGGTTCAAAAGGGGGCCTTGCGATGGCAGCAGCTCTTACTGTCACAGTGGGTACAGCGGTGGGAGTCACAGGCAGAAATCCTGCTTGTTGAGCTGACACCCTAATCTGTGGATGAACAGTACATGAGACGAATTATATTTCAGATGGTGCTAAGTCCTAAGGCTAGCCAGGGAAGGCCTCACTGAGTAGGTGACATTTCAGAAAAGACCTGAGGAGGTAAGGGAGTGAGCCATGGGGACATCTTGGGGGGAGTGTTCCAAGGAGAAGGAGCAGCAAGGACAAAGGTCCTGAGGCCAGGAGTGCTTTAGGGGGAGGTGGAGGACAGCAAGCAGGCAGTGGGGGTGGAGTGGGCTGATGGAGGCAAAGAGTAGTTGGCAATAAGGGCACCTTTTGGCTGCTGTGATATTTGATCGTGTTTAAATAATACTTGGGGATTTTGAGGGTGGTGGCTGGGCCATATTGTCTTTGCCCAGCACAAGGCTTATTCTGTCCTAAGTCTCAGTGGATGTTTGTTGATGGAATGAATGAGGCATATTTGTGAATTACCCACCATGTGCTGGCACACAGTGGGTGCTAAGTGGTTAATTCTGTTATCATTAATTTTTTATAAATGCAGCTGGTGTATCAGATTGGTGGAACTTTCCTAGTCTCGGGTGCTGGCAGGTTGAAGGGCAATTTGGTAGTCCCTGGTAACGCCAAAGTTCATTTCTGGGTCCCTGTCCTGGAAAAATGGCCGCGCTTGTTAGCACCATCTGAAGGCCCAAGGAAGTGTGTGAGCACATGCCTGTTGCAGTATGGTTTACAACAAAGGAAAATTGGGGGTGTCCCAAATGTCCATCTGTAGGGGTGTGGGTAAGTCAGCTGTGGTGGAGGCATACAGTGGACTGATTTAACGGCTTTTAATACATACTCATGGGTGTGGGGACCGGGGTGGAGGGCAGTGACCAAGGGGATCTTAGTGAGCTCTGTCAGTCATGTTCAAAACAGTACTTTAAAAGAAAGGACTGACATATTAACTGTGCAGTTAAAATTTAAATGTAGTCTTTGACTACAAGAGACAGAAACAGAACAGTTCTTGACATAAAAACTAGGGGGCCCAGCAGCACAGTATTCTTCAGATCTCTTCCAGTCATGTTATGTTAAAGAGTGGTGGTTCTATCCCTGCTGGTGTGGCTCAGTGGATTGCGTGCTGGCCTGTGAATCCAAGGGTCACTGGTTCAATTCCCAATCAGGGCAAATACCTAGGTTATGCTGGATCCCCAGTAGGGGGTGCATGAGAGGCAACCACACATTGATGTTTTTCTCCCTTTTCCCATCTCTAAAAATAAATAATTTTTTTTTTTTTTTTTTTTAAAGAGTGGTGGTTCTAGAATCTTCTTTAAGATCCACTCTTCTGGTTGTTTTTTAACTTTCCTACGCATGTCTTACCTGATTTGTTTTCCCATGGGGAAAATTGCTGTTTGTCCCAGCACTTGAGCTCCTTTGGGTACAATTCCCAGCCTCAGGAGCAGGAAGGAGACTGTAATTACTAATTAGGTGTGAAATGAATTCTTGGGGTAGAGACTCTGTTTTCAGGGGAAGGAAGGAAGGAGAGAAGGTTGAGAGCCCATGAGTACCAGTGACATTTAGATGTTTAAACAGTAAGCACCTAACCTTGCAGTAAATCTGGAGGAATCCCTTCCTGGGGGTTGGCTAGGAGGGGGAAAAGGCACGCAGCACAAGGGGCCTTTCATGGTCCCTCCCCCTGAGGAGCATACAGATAGTCACACCTCCTTTTTGTCTCCTCTGCTGTGGCTTTTGAATACTTAAATGCAATTGTTATACCCGAGAGGTTGGTGAGTGGTGGTCCTCCAGGAGGAACAGGCCCGGAGGAAGTTAGGACTCAAGTCCCAGGCAGGCGTTTCCATTCCACCCTCCCTGTTGGGGATACCTTGCATTGTGGATTAGGGGTGGCTTTTACATGGAGGTGAGTGCTGAGGTTTCCAAGCTGCTGATTTGGCTTAGATAGCTCTGCCCCTCTCTGAGGCTCCTACACCAGGGCTGGCCATGCCTACCAGGCAGGATGGACATGGAAGAGCTGAACACAAGAGCCCAGGCCACCTCTGGCTCCTTCCAGTCTCCCTGCAACTCCCAGCAGCCTGAGTGAGTCTTTCAAAACATAATTCATCACACTCCTGCCCAGCCTTTAGGCCTTTGTATTGCTGTCTCTGCGGCCTGAAAAGCTGAGACAGCTTCCTTAGCTAAGATCTGGTTAGCAAGATGTTTGATATTAGTTACTTACCGGTTGATTTCCATTCTTGAAAGAAGGGCTCCCTGAACTCATTTGTCCCCTTGAGGAACTGATTTGAGTGATAATAGTGTTTAAGAAGCAGCCCTGGCTGGTGTGGCTCAGTGGACTGAGTGCCGGCCTGAGAACCGAAGGGTCTCTGATTCGATTCCCAATTCAGGGCACATGCCTGGGTTGCAGGCCAGGCCCCTGGTAGGGGGCACACAAGAGGCAACCACACAGTGATGTTTCTCCTCTTTCTCCCTCCTTTCCCTTCTCTAAAAATAAAAGTATTTTAAAAAGTAGTGTTTTAGAAGCAGAGTTGGTGGACTTTGGTGAGCAGCTGAGGAGTTCTGTTGGACTTGTTGGCAAAACAGCACAGAGATCACTGTGTCAGGCAGTGGACAGGGAATTCCTGATTTCCCCTTTTTCTCTTCTCTCACTTTCTTCTACTCCCACCCCCTTTCCTCTCCTCTGGTCTCTCTGAGCCCATCAGTTGCCTTCCTCCAAGTCTTAAATAGCAATAATTCCATGGAGGAAAGTTCCCACAGAGCCAGCACCTGTCCTTCCTAGGTGCCAGTATTGTCAGCAGCGCCACCCGGTGGTTGTGAGTGGAATGCCGGGAACATTTGCTCCTGTCACTCCCCAGAACTTTTGTTAGGGAGTTAACATTTCCTGGGCCTTGAGGATACATGTGCTAATAAAGTAGGCACCTGACATGGGTCAGACCATTTCCACTTCACAAAGACCATATGATTCATGAGCTCTAGTGCTTGTTTTATTTTTTTTAGGAGACTGAGGCACAGGGATGAACCTAGACTTTGAGACCCCAAGGCTAAGAGTAGAGAAACAGGGACTCAAACTAACAGGCTGTGTCTTGCCAGGCAACTGACAGAAAAGGACAGGCAAAGTCCCCTGTCCTTGGAGCACACACAAGTCCACAGTCTGGACTTACGACAGCTATGGGCCTGCTGCCCCAGAGCCCCTCCCAGCCCATCAGCGGACTAGCTAACCTGGATTTGTATTCCTGAGCCCCACTGAGGAGCCCTCATTGCTGCCCCGAATGATGAAGCAGCATTTCTGTTATAAAGGAAGGAGGCAGGTAAAGGGGACTGCAGCTCCCCTGGCTCCAGTAGGTGAACCCCATGTGGGAGGGTCACTGAAGCTTCCGGGGGTAGTGAATGAAGGGCAGTGGCAGGGTCAGGAAGGGAATCAGCATCATGGTTTTGTCATCAATAGAGGGACTGGCCTGGCAGTCTGCCTTTGTGACCAACCTCCAACCCCACCTCCCCATAGCCTGCTGCCCCAGCTACCACTGGACAGAAGGCGGCCTGTATGTGCCACGCCCTCGGCAACCTGCCTGCCCTGAGAACCTCATTCATGGGTTTTTTTTTTTTTTTTTTTTTACACTTTATTTATTTAATTTTAGATAGAGGGGAAGGGAGGGAGAAAGAGAGAGAGAAACATCAATGTGCGGTTGCCTCTCACACACTCCCTACTGGGGACCTGGCCCTGCAACCCAGGCATGTGCCCTAACTGGGAATCGAACCAGTGACCCTTTGCTTTGCAGGCTGGTGCTCAGTCCACTTGAGCCACACCAGCCAGGGTGGGGTCCTTGCTTTTTATCACTTTGAATACTTCTTGCCAGTCCCTTCTTGCCTGCAAAGCTTCTTTTGAGAAATCAGCTGATAGTCTTATGGCAACTCCTTTATAACTCTCTGCTTTTCTCTTGCTGCTTTTAAGATTCTTTACCAACTTTTGGAATTTTAGTTATGATGTGTCTTGGTGTGGTCTTCTTTGGGCCCAACTTGTTTGGGACTCTCCATGCTTCCTGGACTTGTATGTCTATTTCCTCTGCCAAATTAGGGAAGTTTGCTTTCATTATTTTATCAAGTAAGTTTTCAATTTCTTGCTCTTCCTCTTCTCATGGCACCCCTGTGATTCAGATGTTGCCACATTTGGAGATGTCCCAGAGGCTTCTTATGCCATGCTTGTGTTTTTGTTTTTGTTTTTTAAATTCTTGTTTCTTCTTTCTGTTCTGGTTGACTGTTTATTTCTTCCTTTTGTTTCAATTCATTGGGTTGAATGCTAGTCTCCTTCCCTTCTCTGTTGGTTCCCTGTGGATTTTTCTTTATTTCACTTAGTGTAACCTTCCTTTCTTCCCTTATGTTTTTACCGTACTCAATGAGTTCTCTGATCATCCTGATCACCAGAGTTTTGAATTCTGTCCCCTGGTAGGTTGGCTGTCTCCATTTCACTTAATTTTGT
Organism: Anoura caudifer; assembly: GCA_004027475.1. Classification (NCBI taxonomy): domain Eukaryota; kingdom Metazoa; phylum Chordata; class Mammalia; order Chiroptera; family Phyllostomidae; genus Anoura; species Anoura caudifer. Next base: position 12,964 of record PVKU01008118.1, on the reverse strand, counting down.
TTTTCCTTAGGATTTTGTTCTGTTCTTTCATTTGGGCCATATTTCTTTGTTTCCTCAATTTGGCAGCTTCCCTGTGTTTGTGTCTGTGTGTTAGGTAGAGCTGCTTTTACTCCCTGTCTTAGTAGTGTGGCCTATTGTAGAAAAGCCACCTGTAAATTGTGTGGGGCAGAGCTTTAGGTAATTTCCAGGGCAGGGCAACTGCTCCACAGCTTTGTGGCTCTGTGGGGGTAGGACTCAGAGAGGGGACAGTGCCATTGCTTGGCTCCTGGAGGTCTTCCCGGCACTTGCCCTGTTTGAAGTCATTTTATCCACTTTCCATATGCACCTGGCACCCTTACAGCTGCTGCCCTGGTGGTGAAACACCCAGAGTGGGTGGTTTGCATGTGTTCTAAGTCTGTCTGGGTGCCCCTGAAGCTGCAGAAATCCAGCATTTTCTTCCTCCTCCCCGACCCCCACTGGTTTTTACCCAGAGGCAACAGGGATTTATCTTCCTGGTGCTAGAAACCTGGGCTATGCTGTCTGGCCTGGGGCTGGGTCACTCACTCCCAGTGTGCCCCGACTCCCCCCGCCCCCCGCCCTCCAATTTTTATCCACCACACAGGAATGTGGGACCTTCTGTTCTGCCACCACCTCTTCGTGCCACACCAAGTCTCCGCCCATCTCTGCGACTCAGACCCTCCTCCCCGTCTGGATGAATCTGGTTTTAAATCCCTGCTTGTCAGACTTCCATATAGGTTGATTTTCTGACAGTTCTAGGTGTTATTGGTTTTGATATCTGATTGTAATTCTTTCTGTGGTTGCACAAGGAGGCGAAGGTGTCTGTCTACCTACACCTCCATCTTGGCCGGAAGTGTCCTGCCCTACTTTCTCTTTTGTTCTTCACACTTAGCCTCTTACATCATGATGCGTGATTTATTTGAGCATTTATTGTTTTCCTGCCTGATGAATAGTAAGATCCATGAGAACAGGGTCTTCTTCTCTGTCTCATTCACAGCCATATTTCCAGGCCTTGAACAGCGCCTGTACATAGCAGGTGCTTTTCAGAAGTATTTGTTGAATGAAAAAACATTGTACTGCAAAGAATTTGTTTACTCTCTGACCACACCTTGGGAGATGGGCCTTTTTCCTGTGTTGTTACCACTGTACAGAGTAGATACTAAAGCGAGGAGTTGGAATGGCAAATGGACCTGGGCAAAGCTGGAGATGACAGCAGAGAACCCAGGTACTCACCCCGGGATGGGTTGTGTGTGTAGGTTAGAATCCGGGGTGGGTCTTTCTTGGACTTCCCTGGGCTGGGGAGGCAGGCAGATGTGGTTTGGAACTTTTGGGTGAATGTGGGACCTTGCGGCAGTTCCTCCCCCCCGGGCCTCAGATTCTTCATGGGTGAGCTACAGGTGGCCTTGGCTGTGGTTGTCCAGCCGAGCGCTGGCCTAGGCACACACTCCACTTTTTCTAGGAAAGCACACTTCAGTTTCTGTTCCTCCTGCTTTCCCCCAGCACCATCAGTTTCTTTCATAGGGAGGCACGCCACTTTGGTAAAAGTAGGAAAGCCTACGTCAGAGCTCATGATCGTGTGTGTGTTCAGCTGCGTTTGTGAGAAATTCCCAAAGTTCTACTTGTCGGAGGTTTTATGAACTGGGACAGATCTTGCAGACCATCACTTTCTTTTATCTTGGTGCAAATGTGTACGTTTCCCACATTGAGGTTCTCTCTCCTCTGTGCCCAGAGTTCTGTCTGGCTTGGACCTTGGGCTCTTGGCCCAGGGCATCACCCAGACGCCCCCAGCCATCCGCCTCCAGCCTCTTCAGTGCATCCCCGCACATGTGTCTGAGCCAATAGCATGGCATTCGTGGCTCTGCCAGCTCCTCCCTCCTCCCCCTGCATCACATAGCACACTGGTTAGGGGTCCCCACGACCACCCTCAGGTTCAGTGATTCACTAGAAGGGCTCACAGAACTCAATACAGCTGTCAGACTCTCAGGTACAGTGAACAGGTAGAGATTAAAACAAGCCAGGGGCAGAGGCCAGGTGCCAGCGTCAGTTGTCTCTTCCAGTGGAGTCACACGGACAGCACCCAGTCCTCCCAGCAATGATGTGTGACCATGTACAGACTGTTGTCCACGAGGCAAGCCTTGTGGGGAGGGTTTTTATTAAGTCAGTCACATTTTTTACTCAGTCTCCAGCCCCTCCTGAGGGTCAAGCTGACATACCACATGGCCCAAGGCCTCACCTTAAAGACACTCTCTGTCAGGCAGGACATTCCAAGGACTTCAAGGGCCAGTCCTGTGCATGAGATACGAAGGGTGTAGACAACTTGGGCCTGCTGAGTGCCCTCCACTACACACACACTCCCCCTGGCCACTCCCAGTCACTAGGCCCCCTAGAACACCCCTGTTCCAGCCTCCCTCCCTCTCCACCTCACCAGACCCTTCCTCCCCGTCTCCTGGTTGGTCCTACATCCTTCAACATTCAGCTTAGGTGTGTGCTTCCTGGAACCTGGCCAGGGTGAGAGCCTTGTCCCTGCTCCCACTTGTGACCCAGCCCTGTCCCTGCCTGGAATCCTAGTATTGAAGCTGATGCCTCCTGTATCTCTGGCTGCCTGGAGGACAAAGGCCATGGCTCAGTAACCTCTCTGGTCCTCACTCTCCTGGTCTGTAAAGCGGACCTGTTCCAGGTGGACATGCTTTCCGGAACAAGGGAGCAATAATGCATCTAAAGCACATGGATGGCTGTGGCTGGTTCAGTGCACATTCGCCGTTATTAGTCCCCAGCATCCAGGATGGGAAACTGATGAAGCATTTAGTAAATGACAGACCATGAAACCAGACACGCTGCCACAGAAGGTGGTTTTTCTTGTGGTTTTTTAATAGTATAAAAAGCAAAGACTTTTTTATAAATGTTCTTCTGGAGAATTTTAGCTGCAACTTACTAACAGCAAAGCTCTTGGGGGCTGAGGACCTGAGAACTAAGACCTGTGGGTGGCTGCTAACAAAAAACTCAACTTGTGGCTCCGCAGTGACAGGTGCATCCTCTCACATGAGAAGGACTCTGGTGCAGGGTGGGAGGCCTGTGGGTCTGGGGCCTCAGACACTTGCTATGGCCCCCCAAGAATGAAGAGGCCTTTCTCAGAAGCCCTCAGGCAAGCTTTGTAAACATACCAAGGCCAGGATCCTGCCCCAGAGGGACAGCCATCATCTGTCTGGCAGCAGTCAGTGTGCCTTTCAAATGCTCCTAGGAGGTGCTAACAGGCAGTGGGCTGAGATCTGCTGGCTTAGACCAAGCAGGCCCACTGGTAGCACAGGTGGCCCTGGAGTCCTCTCCCCAGAAGGACATGGCTGTGTGGAGGAGACACCCAGCCAAAAACTGGGTTCCTGGAGGAAGGCAGAGGGCAAGGTGAAAGAAAGTTGGGAAGGGGTGGTAGCTACAATAGGAAACTTCAAATAATAAAACGACCTGAAGGAGGAGAGGGGGAGCCCTGGCCAGGTAGCTAGCTCAGTTGATTTAGAACATCATCCCGATGTGCCAAGGTTTTGGGTTTGATCCCCAGTGGATGCATAAATAAGCAGAACAATAAATCCGTGCCTGCCTCTCTTTCTCTCTCTGTCTGCCTCTCTCTGTCTCTCCCTTCCTCTCTCTCTTTGTCTAAAATCAATTAAACAAAAATTAATATTAAAAAGGAGAGAAGAGGAAACAGGACTTGTGGGCATCTTCTCTGAGCCAGACACTTGGTTTCTCAGTCATGATCTTGTTTATTATTCACAGTGGGAGGGGTTTGTCCTCGTTACAGATGGGGAAACTGAGGCATAGAGAGGCTCAGGAGTAACTTGCTCCAAGACCCTCAGCTAGTAAGTGGCAGAAACAGAATTCAAACCCAGATTCTTTTCTGGTGTCTGGAGGCCACATTCTTGCCTGAAATGGAACAGTTTTGAGGCTGAACTACCTCGGCTGTTTTAGATGAAGGGAAAATAACGTTGGGGGTATTGGATGGAAGCTGGGGTGCAGGACAGCGGCCATGCCCCAAAGCTGGGCTTCTTCCTTAGGACCCACCTGGAGGAGTAAATGGGGTTTGCAGTCCAAAAACTGGAGTTCAGGGCCCACTGTTGGGTGAAAATTGGCAAGTTACTCCCATCTGAGTGCCTCTCCCCCATCTGCGCCAGTGCTGGCATCCCAGCCTCCCTGGCAGGCTGGGTGGGGAGCCAGCTGAGGAGTGTCTGTAGCACAGGGCTGGGGTTGCTGCCTGGAAACCCCCTTCCCTACGCAGGAACTGGCACTTCTCAACTTGCAGCCACAGCTGGGCATTCACAGCCCCTGCTGCTGAGTTAGCTCTTCCCTGCAGTCCTCCCTCAGCAGCTTCCAGGGCTCTGCCCGAAGTGACAGTGTGGGAGTGTCCCTGGTGCGGCGGCAGTGACTGAGTGCCCTCACTGGTACTCTGCTGTCGGCTGCACCTCAGGGCTGTAGCTGCCACCAGCTTTCAAGACAGAACTGAGCCTCAGATGTTTGCTGTCCCTTGTTTGAGATTAGTGCTAGGGAGCCACAAGGTCACACGTTACTTTTATCAGACACTTGCTGCCTCCCAGCTGTGTTAGTTCTGCAGTTGCTCTCATGTATCATCACAAACTCAGGGCTTAAAACAACACACGCTGATTCTCTTACAGTTTAGATTAGGGGTCTGAAATTCGTCTCCATCTCACTGGGCCCAAACAGGGTGTCAGTGGGCATGGTTCCTTCCCAAGGCTCCAGGGGAGAATCTCTGTCCTGGCCTTTTCCAGCTTTTTTTTTTTTTTTTTTTTTTTTTTTTTTTTTTTTTTTTTTTTTTTTTTTTTTTTTTTTTTTTTTTTTTTTTTTTTTTTTTTTCCTTTCTTTCTTTTTTTTAACATTTTATTTATTTATCTTCAGAGGGGAAGGGAAGGAAAGAGGGAGAGAAATATCAATGTATGGTTGATTGCCTCTTGTGCGTCCCTTGCTGGGAACTGGCCTGCAACCCAGGCATGTGCCCTGACTGGGAATCGAACCACAATCCCTTGGTTCACAGGCCCGCACTCAGTCCACTGAGCTACACCAGCCAGGGCCTTTTCCAGCTTTTAAAGGCCATGTGAAGTCCTTGGTTCACAGGACCAAGGGGCCACCCTTTCTCTATCTCCAAGTTCAGAGTGCATCACTCCCATCTCTGCTTCCATCGTGCCGTGGTCTCCAGTCAGTTTTCCCTCTCTCTGTTTTATAAGGACACTTGTGATGTTGTTGAGAGCCCATCATTTAACCCATGGATGCTCAGCACATGACCGTGCACCCCAAATCACCTCTGTCCCTGCACCCTCTGACCCTTTCTGCAAGTAACCGTTGATTTTTCAGCTAACAGATGGCTTGCTCAGTGCCTTTTCAGTTAAAAATTACAGAAATCTGGTCAGTTTAAACTGAATGGGGCTGGGGTGGGGACATGTTCTCTTCCTTCCCCTTGCCCCATCACTCTCTGGTGGTGGCTGAGAGGATGGCGGGGTGCCCCAGGTGCACATCCTGTGTCCCCTGCACCTGTAGGCGAAGGAGGCCTCTGGTTGGCCACTGTCTCCATGTCTCCTTGAATGAATCAGTCACCGTGGCCACACCCTCTGAGCACTTGGGTCTCACACCCACCCCTGAGTTAGAAGAAGGGTGGGCATCACTCCAGCATACCTTCCATCCTCCTGAATGATGAGGGTTCCATACAGCTCAGCTCTCCAGGGCCCGTTTCTGTGAGGTTCAGCAAGGGCACTCATCCTGAGGCCCCTTCCTGCTTGCTGTCAGCAGGGAAACCTGGGGAGCAGGTCCTAAAGGTGTCGTTTGGTGTGCTTCCGGTCTTGCTTGCAGAAGCTCCTTGAATGTGGCTGCCTCCTTGGGCTGAGGTCAGTCTCAGTGCCTGCTCTTGGCCTGCCACACAACAGTGGGGCTCCCACTGGTGCTGAACAGGGCAGTGCAAGGCCCAAGCACCTCTGTCTCCTTGCGCCTGCCCCCCGGCTCCTCCTTCCCTGGTATAGTTGGCAGGGCCTGGTTAGGAAGAGGGAGTGGATGAATGTTAGGACTGTCCAGTCCCACCGCGCTGCATCGTGCCAGTGAGGTTGCCTTTCCGAAACTGCCATCTGATCATGTCACTTCCTCTGCTTTAAAAATCTCCCCAAGGTTGCAGACCCTGACGGATTTGCTTTGGGAGCCGGAGTAGCTGCTGCCACCGGAGTCAGGAGCCATGAGCGGGTTTAATTTTGGAGGCAGCGGGGCCCCCACAGGCGGGTTCACATTTGGCACCGCAAAGACGGCAACAACCACCCCTGCCACCGGCTTTTCTTTCTCTACGTCTGGCACTGGCGGGTTTAGTTTTGGGACTTCATCCCAGCCCGCAGCGAGCACCCCGTCTACCAGCCTGTTCTCGCTCACAACCCAAGCGCCAGCAGCGCAGACCTCTGCATTCAGTTTTGGAACCACAGCACCTGCCGCAGGAGGAACTGGGTTTTCCTTAGGGATCAGCGCTCCGAAGCTAAACTTGAGCAATGCGACTGCCACCTCAGCCACAGCACAGTCCAGTGGCTTTGGGCTTGGAGGCAGCACCCTCACCAATGCCATCTCAAGCGCCGTCACCTCCAGCCAGGGCACAGCACCCACTGGCTTTGTGTTCGGCTCTACCACCACCTCTGCTGCTCCATCCAGCACGCCCGGGGGCTTTTCATTCACAGGTGGAAGCACATCCCAGACTGGGGGGACCTCCACTTTCAACATCGGCTCGATGGGGAGTTCGACCCAGCCCACAACACTTGGTGGGTTGGCCTTCACTACAGCCATGCCGGCAGCCACTGGAGCGGGAGCCACACAGCCAGCTACTCCTGCACCCACTGCTGCCACCTCCAGTGCTGGGCCCACACTCTTTGCCTCGCTAGCTACCACTCCAACCTCGTCTGCCACCACTGGGCTCTCCCTTGGTGCCCCAGCAACCACAGCTGGAACATCTGGGACTGGAACGCTGGGCTTCAGCTTAAAGGCCCCTTCTACCACATCCACAGCTACATCCACCGCCGCCGCTGCTGCCGCCACCACCAGCAGCAGCTTTGCCTTGAATCTAAAACCCCTGGCAACAGCTGGGATCACCAGCAGTGCGCCCACCGCCATAACTGCTCCGTCTGGCCCCAGTGCAGCCAGTGGGGTGTCCACTAGTCCGGTGATGACCTATGCCCAGCTGGAGAGTCTGATCAATAAATGGAGCCTGGAGCTGGAGGACCAGGAACGGCACTTCCTGCAGCAGGCCACACAGGTCAATGCCTGGGACCGCACGCTGATCGAGAACGGGGAGAAGATCACCGCCCTCCACCGTGAGGTGGAGAAGGTGAAGCTGGACCAGAAGAGGCTGGACCAAGAGCTTGACTTCATCCTGTCGCAGCAGAAGGAGCTGGAAGATCTGCTGAGCCCACTGGAGGAGTCAGTGAAGGAGCAGAGTGGGACTGTCTACCTGCAGCACGCTGATGAGGAGCGTGAGAAGACCTACAAGCTGGCAGAGAACATCGACGCGCAGCTGAAGCGCATGGCCCAGGACCTCAAGGACATCATCGAGCACCTGAACACATCCGGGGGCCCTGCCGACACCAGCGACCCACTGCAGCAGATCTGCAAGATCCTCAACGCACATATGGACTCCCTGCAGTGGATTGACCAGAACTCGGCCCTGCTGCAGAGGAAAGTGGAGGAAGTAACCAAGGTGTGCGAGGGGCGGCGCAAGGAGCAGGAGCGCAGCTTCCGCATCACATTCGACTGAGTCCAAGGCTGGCTGCAGGGCCCACAGGTTCCGAGGGTGTTCACTGGGGGTGCGCAGTTATTGTCTAGCTTTTGTTTGCGATGAAATAGTTGTTTGATGGTCTGTTTTTTTCAAATTGTGCTGTTGAGGGAACTGTTTTTGTGATTTGACGTTTTGCATTAACAAGTGGAAGTAGTCTGAGTGCTCTGGTTGGGGCACCAGCCAGGAGGTGTGCTGTCTCTGTATCTTTCTGCGTCCTCGACCCTTTCCACTCCTGCAGCCATCCACCTCATCCCTCTTGCTCCAGCCGGATGCTGGAAAAGGGCCCATTCACCCGAGAGCCATGTGTCTCCCCACCAGGGTTCCCTGGGCAGCTTCTCTGTCTAACACATAGTTGTAGGGACAAGGCTGGGGAGAGAGCAGGTTGGTCTAAGCTGTGTACGTGTGGACATCAGCCAGCCATGCAAAGTGACACATGACTAGAACAGACAGTGCGATAGTGAATTTTACAGGAGACAGGTCAGATGAGGGGCTTGAACGAAGTGTTGAAAAAAGGGTCAGACTCAAGCCAGGGGGGTCTTCGTGTTGCCTAGCAGACACATCTCCTCGGCTTCCCAGTCTCTCTGTGTTAGGCCTCACCTCGGCCACCTCGAAGCCATGTCAGATGGTCATCCTGCAGTCCCCAGGTCACACAGAGCTTGCGCCTTTGGTGACTTGCCACCCTGTATTGTGCTGTTTACTTCTCTGCCTCACTGTTAGAAAGTGAGCCCCTGTGGGCAGGGGTGTCTCGCTCCCCTTGCTGTCCTCACACAATCCCCATCATATTTATCGAATGAACAAAGAACAGAATGAAACCCAGCGTGAAACATTAATCCACAAAATGCCTGCTGAAAAGGTGGCTGTGGAGGAGGTGGCCACAGACTTGGTTCTGAAATTCCCGATGCCAAAGTGAGCGTAGTCCAGTACAGGGAGACCCAGTGTCCAGAAGGCAGAAGCCAACCAGCTGTATCCCGGGTGTCTTTCTCGATTGTTTTTACACCTCGCTGCACTCTGAAATACCTAGAATTGTATGTTGCTTTCCTAAATAAAATAAAATTTTTTTGTGGAACAAGAATATGAGCTGCTGTTAATGTGGATACCCTAAAAGGAGAAAGCTGGGCTAAAAAGCAGGTTCCAGAAGACTGTGAGGTGGGAATGCTGTGTGTGCAACTCGGAAACGAGGCAGAGTTGGCAGCCCATTGTTGATGCACGCACATACATGCAAGTTCGAGTCACGGGTCCTCTGATGCTCTTGGTGGAAGAGGAGTGCGTGGGAGAGCCTGTCAGAGGTGATGTGCTGGGTCAACTGCCCTCAGGGCCACAGGCCATTGTCAGAAGCATTCCCCTCACCAGAATCTGGGGCCAGATTGGGTGATGTCCAGTCCAGATAAAGCGAATGGAGGAAGGCCCCAGCAACCCCACTAGCTTCTGCACAAGCCCCACCCGCTACAGCACTGGCCTTTGTGCGATAGGTGAGCCTTGACTTTGTCTGTGACCTGCATCTGACCCCTCCTTCCACCTGAAAGGAGGTGGGGAGAGGCCTGGAGCTCCCCTAGAAAGTAGGAAGTAGTTCACATTTTACCCACATTTATTCATTCAACACCCATTTGTGGAGCCCCTACTACATAACAGACCCTGACCTGGCCTTACGGGTTACAAAAATGATGTTTCTCTGTCCTGTAGGAGGTCCTGGCAGGGGCTGCACAACTGATAGAAGAAAAAATTTTCTGCCCTGACTGGTGTGGTTCAGTGGGCTGGACATGGTCCTGTCCTGCAAACCAAAAAGTTGCCAATTCAAATCCTGATCAGGTCCCTGGTTGGAGTCCTGAGAGGCAACCCAATCGATGTTTTCCCTCCCTCTCTTCCTCCCTTCCCCTCTCTCTAAAAATAAATCTTAAAATTTTCTTGAACTTGCACTTGCAATGTATATAATATACCTATTATTTTGCTCATTAAAACTTTCTTACAATTGTAATTATTTTTGTATTTAAAAGAATTTTTTTTAATGTTCCATTTTTTTCCCCACACCCCCGAGTATTGTGGACACCCTACTTTGAAGAACATAAGCAATTATAATAAATCGGACAATGGCCATCCTGGGGGGATGGCTCCAGTGCCCCAGCACCACGGGATGATGGCCCCAGCAGGCTTCACGGGCTCCCAGGGTTGCAGCAGGGGTAGCAGCAGACAGGGTGCCACCCTGCAGGTGACCACTCCGTTGTAACTCCACTTTCCCTTTCCAGGAAGAAAACAGTGCCCCCTTGCCAGTGCAGACAAATGGCCTCTGCTTAAGTTCCTCTGCATTGAGTAAAGGTGAATCTCTCCTCTGTAAGCTGCTACTGCCTTTCTTCTCCCTATGTAGGGATAGGTGATGATTGGGTTGCTGGTTGAGGCTTTCTTTTCTTCTCAAACCCCAAACGACTGGGGTAATGTTGGCCCAGCCCCTTCCCCAGGATGAGGCCCCAGCCTCGGACACAGCTTGGCATCAAGGGGATCGGGGATTGATCAGGTGTTTGAAACAGCTAGGGGTTTCCAGAGGGACAGCAGCCTTCAATCTCCTAGGTGGGGTTGAAATGGGATTCCCAAGCGGAGATGTGCTGGTCAGCAGTGTGGAGCAGGCCTGTCTCCAGGGCGGGGGAAGCCCTGACCGGTAGCATGTGCCGGTTCCCACAGTATGAATGGTTCCACTGTGGCCAATTTCAGGCCACCAACCTGGAGTCACCCAACACGGATTCAGGAAATTGATGCATGCTTTACAGATATGCTTGTAAAATGTAAGCAAATACTTAGGAAGTGAAGAATGTTGAATATTCCTGTTTGTTTTTAACAAAATTGTGAATATTTATACTTTTTTAATAATGGCTTGAAATCCAAGCCAAAGATCCTGAGAATCCAGTAGACTCCTGAACTGTACGGGCCAGCTCCAGCACACCACGGCTCCCTTGAAACTGTCTAAGCTTTTAAGAGTCTGGACCCAGGGCAGCGGCTGAGGACTTCCCTGGAACAAAACCCCTCACCCTCTGAAGCCAGGTCTGCTTCTGGACACCAGCCAGCCCCCAGCGGGACTGAACTGTCCCCCAGCTACCCCCATGCCTGTCCCGTAGCTCTCACCTTGGCAGTGCTCACTTCACACAGTGACCCACCTAGGCACCCCACACCTTGCCTGCATCTTGGTTCAACCCTGTGAGCTCCAAAGTTTTCCCCGAAGCAGAAACCAGGGTGTTGTGCCCTTCCGTGGGATTTGGGTCTAGCCTGGGGCTGTGAGGTCACATCAGATACACCCCCCCCCCTCGCCCGCCCTGGTTCTAAGGACACAGTCCCCAAATCCACTGAATTGAAAGTGACAATATCACTCAAATGCAGTGTGAGCTCTTACTTGAATCTTGGTTCAAATCAGTTAAAACTTTTGGAGATATTCAGGGAAATGTAGACATTGATTTAATGACATTTGAAATGTGATCAAGGTATTGTAGTTTCGTTTTTTAAAAAGTAAGTTCTTTTAGAGCAGAGGTTGACAAAAACTGAGGCCTGCTGGGGTCCAGCCTTGGCGGGTCTCAGTGTCCCCAAAGGATGAACGGCTCGGCGAGAGACGGAGTCAGACACTGGGTGCGGTGCCAGAGGACAGCCAGACCTCTTGGATCTGACTAACTCACTAGTTGAACTTTTTCTTTATTTTTATAGGGAATGGTTACATAAAGTCAGGGGGAACAGGTGCAGGGCGTGATCATCAAGGCGGAAAAAATCAATACAGAAGTAACCAGAAAAAGTATAGTACATTTCAGATACATTTCAAATATTAATCATGCTAAACAAAAAGGTTATTTTGACCAAGAGGGTTATCGATCAGATAATTAATGAAGCTATTTGGGCACAAACTTTCAGGTGTCTATAGTAACTAGATGTTTATTAAAGTTCTATGGATTGGTCTAAATTAAAAGGGTGCAAGGGGTGATTTATAGGTTATATAAAAATTAGCTATTATTCTTTAAAGTCAGATTGTCTAAGTTAAATGATTGGTTTCTACCTACATCTTGGGGGGTGGTGATTCTTTGTATTTTTCTGTGTACTAAGATCATTGTTGTTTTTTTTCCTTTCAAAGCAGTTTTTTAAAATAATTTAATTGTTGTTCTTGTACAGTTTTCTGTCTTTTATTCCCATCCCAGCCCAACGCCCCAGCCCTACACCCCAGCCCTCCCCACCACCCTCCCATTTCCACCTCCCTAGTTTTTATCCATGTTTCCTTTATATTTGTTCCTGTAAACCCTTCCCCTTTTCCCCTGATCTTCCCTCCCCTCTCCCCTGTGGTGATTGTCAGTCTGTTCTCAATTTCAGTGTCTTTGGTTATATTTGGCTTGTTTGTTTGTTTTGTTGATTAGGTTCCTGTTAAATGTGAGATCGTATGGTATTTGTCTTTCACTTCCTGGCTTATTTCACTTAGCATGATGCTCTCCAGTTCCATTCATGCTGAGGATCATTGTTTTTAATTAGAACTCCTTGCTTCTTTACCCACCTGGTCTCATTAATAAACATTTCCTATCCAGGGTATGGGAGGGGTAGTGATTCTAATAAATCTTAAGCCTTTTAAGTGCTGACTCCTAGCAACAGCTTCTTCCAACGTTCTGGCAGCTGGTCTGCCCATTGTTTAATTCTGTCCCCAACTTTCCAGGTGAGGAAAGTAGGCAGCATTAGGGTTGCTAAGGACTTCTGTTTTGTGGTCAGCAACTCACTCCGTGTAAAGTCGTAGGAACCGTGCAATCCTTTAGCAATAAAACACCAGCATTCAAAAATCCCACCACCAGCTATTAGCAAAAGCAAGCATGCAGGGAGAGATGGACAGGAGATCCAGCCATAGTCGCGTCTACCATGCAGATGAGTTTCATCTGTCCCGATCGTATCAAGGGTCGGCTGTTGGTTGGCTCCCGACAAAGGCCCCACTTCCTGTTTTTGTAAATAAAGTTTTGTTTTTTTTTGGTTTTTGTTTTTTTTTTTATTTTTTATTTTTCAATTACAGTTGACATTCAACATTATTTCAAGTGTACAGCATGGTGGTTAGACAATCATATACATTAAAAAGTGATCCCCCAATATTTCAAGTACCAACCTAGCACTATCTGTAGTTACTACAATATTATTGATTAAATTCCCTATGCTGTGCTTTTTATCCCCATGACTATTTTT